>RJWJ010020021.1:0-29533 GCA_004363605.1 Indri indri | reverse complement strand
AATGTAGCTATTGCAGATTTCAGAGCTTTATATCTCTCACCTTCAGGCACTAGAAAAACACTGACTATCTCAGTTTCCTTCACAAATTTCCAGGGAATAATTCTGGCCTAACTTGAACCAATTACCCATCTTTGGAGCAGTCAAATACAGCTAGTAGTTGGGGGCTGGGGAGAGAATTGTGATTGGTCAAGCTTGGGTCGGGTGCTTACTTGTGGACCAATCAACTACAGCCAAGACTGCAGCTGATCACATTGAACAAAATGGCTGCTCTCTGAGCAACCACATTAAGGGGCAAAATGAGAAAAGACATTTTCCAGAAGAGCTAAGGGGACCAGGGAGACATACAGAGCAAAGGTGCTATAGTTTTCTAAAAGGGAATACATCATATGTAGCTTTTCCCCAGACATATTTGGCTGCAGGTATTTGTTTTGGAGGAGCATCTTGAGAAGTAATGTGAGGAACACCTTTTGGAGGTGATGCTCTAAGGCAGTGGTCCCCAACCTTCTTGGCACCAGGGACCGGTTTCATGGAAGACAATTTTTCCACTGGTTGGGTCAGGGGTGGAGCTCAGGTGGTGGTGCACAGCTGGTTTCTAACAGGGGGTTGGGGACCACAGCTCTGAGGGACACAGACAGTGGGGGAAAGTAGCGGGGTTGGGTGTGGGGAAGAGTAGAGGCTCCCTGGCTGGCCAAGGGAGTAGATATTACGTGGTGAGAGCCTCTCCCACTATGCCACCTCGCACCTTGCTCCCGAAATGTCTGCTATAGAAGTCTAACCTGGAAGGACCTATTTATGTTTCCAGATTTTCAATTTCCTTAGCAGGTCTCTTCCATTTGGAGACAGGATTCCAGGAACATCCTTCTTACATAAGGATCCACACATTTGGCTGCAGCTCTTGGCTCTGAATTATGTCTTTCTCATTGGCCCAATAAATAGTAGAAACAATTTATAGTCATTAGATTTATCATGTAGATATATGACTGTCATTTGTTAATGATGAGATTTATTACAATAAAATTTATCTGCTCCAGTGTCCTTTTTAATCAGGCAAAGGAGATAGTGCAACTCTAGTTTTATGTATTTTGCATGACTTAAGTCAGGATTTTGGCTGAACTGCAGTTGGCTGGTGTCTGTGCTCAGCTCACAGAATAAGCAGACTTTGTTCTACTTTTAGCAAAGTCCTTACTGGTAAACTTGATCATCAGGAAGAGCTGAGGGCAGCTCATTGAGGGGAGATCACCAAGAAAGCCAGAAATTCGGGGTTTTCAAGGTTCTTTTCAGTTGTATATTTTCTTCAGCTGAAATCTTTCTAGGAGACTCAAAGAGCTGAGCTGTTCTGGTTAAAGAAAGCATCCCACCATTCATCTCTCCAGTAGTGCACCTTTGTCCCACCAAGGCGACCTGGCAGGGCAGGGCTCCAAGAAGTCCCCAGGATTCTTCCAGGCATAGTTTGAAAGCCACTGCTGATTATAAAAGGCTGCAGGGCAGGGCCAGGCTCAGACTGTGCCCAGAAGATGCCCAACCAGCTTGAGTTTCCTTCTTGCCCTGATGCCAACTCCTTAGAACCATCATAGCATTTTATGCATTTCTCTCCGGAACTCTTACTACTCTTTCCCTTTGTCTTATAATAATTCAGATATATGACTTACCTCCTTATATCTGCTTTCTCGACTGTGACGTACTCGAAGGAAGGATTGATTAGTTCACCAAATATCCAGTCAGTCTCCCTGTTTCCCAGATTACTTTGTGTGTGAATGCGTGCATGTGTTTTAGTTTGTTTGAATCAGAATATAATCAAAGTCCACACATTACATTTGGCATCTTTTTTTTTTTTGAGACAGAGTCTCGCTCTATCACCTGGGCTAGAGTGCAGTGGCATCATCACAGCTCACTGCAGCCTCAAACTCCTGGGCTCAAGCGATCCTCCTGCCTCAGCTCCCCAAGTAGCTGGGACTACAGATATGCACCATTATGCCTGGCTAATTTTTCTCTTTTTTGTAGAGATGGGGTCTTGCTCTTGCTCAGTCTGGTCTCGAACTCTTGGGCTCAAGCAATCCTCCCATCTTGGCCTCTCATATTTGGTATTTTTTTCTACAATTTCTCCAGTTTCTTTTCATGCATGCTGTATAATTTCTCATATTGTGGTTTTTGCAGTTTGCATCATTTAACCTAACACCCTTAGATAGGATTCATGGGAGTTTTTAATGGAGACACATATTTGTTTCCCTACCTTGTACCATGCAGACTCTTAGGTCTGCTGGCACTGGGGCCCTGCATGCGTGAGGCCCTGTACTCTAGCCACGCCTGCCTGCATGTTGTCCCCATGCAACAATCTCTTCTTCACAGAATCATAGACTTTTCAGGCACAAAGGACCTAGAGTCAACTTCTCCCAGCCATGTGGTGCCTCCTTCCTTAAACAACCACTCATCCATATTCGTTACCTCCTTTAAGACCATACTCAAATCCTGAGACCCAGTATGAGAGACTGGGAAGAATGCTGGACTTGGGAGTTAGACTGTTGGGTTGACCACACCATCTTCTGACCTTGTGCAAGTTCTCAAACCTCTCTGAGCCTCAGGTTTTTTCATCTGTAAAATGAGGACATTGCAAGATCCAACAACAAGACAAAATGAGGCAGAAAGAAGCATTCTTCCAGTTGCTCAGGCCCAAACATTGGAGTTATTTTTTACTTCTCTCTCTCACAACTTACATTAGAGAAAGGACCCCGAAGAGAAGCTGAGTGCTGCCTGATTTGGTCATGCTTCCTCTCTGAGTCTTTTGTAGGAAATCCTTAAATGATAGGAATAGCTAAACATCTGTTGATCATGGACTCTGTATCAGGCAATATTCTAAGGGCTTTTTATTAATATCTAATAAAGCCTTGTAACAATCCTATGAGACAGGTATTATTATCACCACTTTCATTTTTGCAAACGAGGAAACTGAGGCCCAGAAAAATTAAGTAACACGCCCAAGGTTACACAGCTAGTGAGTGGTGAGATACATGAATTTGGACTCAGGTTGTCACTCCCCCTGCCCATGCAACTCAATCTACTATGAGCTATTAAAAAATATTGAATTCCACACCCTGCCCCAGACCAATAGAATCAGAATCTCCAGGGGTTAGAACCAGGCTTGGATACTCCTTAAAAGCTCCTGAAGCATTCTAGCGCATGGCCAGAGTTGAGAACGACCAATGCTGGCATGATGTAACTGAATGTGAGACCGCATCCACGATTACTGTTAATTGTGTCTTCAAAATTATGGCCTCTACTTTTAAATGTCCTGAAGTGCTACTTATCCTTTCTGGGGTTGGGTTAAAGGGTATCTCAGGGTCCCTTCAGATCTCACGTCCCATGCATCTGTGACTCAGGGCAGCTCACAGATCTCCTCAAGTGCCCTGGGAGCCAGAGGCAAGCTCGATTGGTGACAACTCTGGCGGCTTCATCAGTGACAGCAGGAAGGCGCTTCGAAAGCCTCAGCCCAGCCTGTCACATCCTGAGTGAAATACATATGCGTGTCAGTTACCTTCACATATTTCTCAGGCCAGTCGAGGTGAAAAATCTGTAGGCTTTGAACCTTCCAAGGAAAGCGCTCTCAGCTGTCAGCGGCCGAACACAGTGACGATCAGATTCATAGTGACCCTTAGAGTTGTCAGTCACTGCAGTTCCTCACCCATCTGGGAGACTGACAGCCCTGTCTTGTCAGTTTGTCAAACCCAATGACAGTCTCTCCAGATTTGGTTATGCGTGGACAAGAGAAGTTGTCACAGAAACGTTGTGGATGCCAATAAGCCAGGGGCAACTCGGCGCAGTCACATTGTATGAGGAAGGAGGACAGGGCAATTAGGTGCTCTACGTCATTAATACCAGAAGGTTTACAAATTAAAGCTTGTCAGCTTCCCAAAGGCCACTCAAAGATGACAAAATTTTGAATGCTGAGACATGAAGGCAGAAGTCTGCAACAGGAGTTATGGCTCGAATTTCCCAGTGCCTTCCTTCTCTCAGTTTATTGGACTTACCTCGACAAAGCAGGACCAACTAGAGAAATAGCAAGGTCTCTTGCTGTCTTGCAGAACTTCTGCTGGTTGTTGGTTGCACCAAGTGGAAAAGAGAAAAGGTGTTGAATTGGGGTGCCAGGACTGAAGTCTTAACTAGGTCACTGCCAGGGTATGCAATAGAATGAAAAGGAATATATCAGAATGCATCACACATAGTGAGGCTGAGTTTTGCTTGTGAAACATTTATTTTAGTTGGGGAAATGTATTAATCTTTGTGCGTACTGGGTCATGATGTAAAGTGTATTTTTTTTTATTGCGGATAAGGCTTAAGAACATTTGAAAACTGCTATCCTAAGGCATCCAGGAGTGGGGGAGGGAAACCTAACCATTTGTTCAGATGGGCAGATAGAGATAGCCACAATTTTGAGGTCTGAGTTTTTACCAGGCGCTGTTCTAAGCCCTTGAGAAGTAGCAAGTCATTCAATCCTCATGACAACTGTATGTGGTAGGTGCCACATTATCAAACCCATCTTACAGATGAGGAAATGGAGGCATGGTTGATTAAGAATTGTGGTAGCAGAATAAAGACCTCCAAAGACACCTGCATCCTAATGCCAGAACCTGTGATTATCACCTTCAATGGCAAGAGGGATTTTGCAAGTGTGACTAGTTAAGTATCCTGAGGTGGGGAGCTTATTTTGTGTTATACAGGTGAGCCCGATGTAATCATGAGAGCCCTCAGAAGAAGGAAGAGGGAGGCACAAATGTAGGGTCAGAGAGAGATGTGAAGCTCTGTACCTCTGACTTTGAAGGTGGGGATGGGGGCTGCAAGCCCGGGAATCTAGCAATCTCTTTGGCCTCTGCCGTCTTCCACTTGACCTTTGGCCCTCCTTCTCTCCTTCGAGTCCATAACCACTTTGGGCCCTGTTTAAAGCCAGCCTTTTCCAACAGGTCTTCCTTGAATGAAGGTCACTCCAGTGATCGTACGCTGTTGTGGGTATGCCAACTTAATCCTTTTGTTAGCAGTATACGAGCATGTCCATTTAAACACATTCTGAACAACACAGTGTATTATTATTAAAAAATCCTTTTTGGCACATTTGAAGGCATAGTTGATGCACATCTACTGAAATAAGTCAATGTTCTTGTCTTGATTAACTTAACAACTCTACATGTCTATTTTTGAACATCCAGACAGCCCCTCCAATGAAAATTTTGTGTGTTTTTAAGCTAAGACTCATTGAGAAATGATGAGATTTCTTTTTCCTCTTCTTTGTCATGGCTATATCTGCTGAATTTCAACCAGCATTCTATCTAACACACATAAGCCAGAAGTTGCAAGAATAGAATTATAGAGAAATGGGAAGGAACAATTTATTTAGGTACGAAGACATAGGTTTTAGTGAAATGAAAAATCATATAAACCATTTATATTTTGTTACATATTCTTAGTAGCTAAGATTTTATAAAAATTAAAAGTGTTATATGCTTCCATCCATACTTCGGGTATTTTTTAAATTCTTTTTTTCGTTCTTTTTTTCGATATTTTCTTTACTGCAGAAAGCCCACGACCATTACAAATTCTTGAGAGTCACAGCTGTATAGCTTGTGATGTGGACACCTATTGGCAAACCTGTGTTTATATTCAATTATACGATGATTGCATCAGATCAAACAGTGATCCAGCAACCAAGGCTCAGGTCTCCAGGCCCTGTTCTTGGGAACGATACAGGCCCAGAAATCAGGGACATCGGAGTCCTCTCCCACAGACCTTAGGAAAAGAACAGAACCTCTCCAGGCCTCCACTTCCTTATCTGTAAAAATCAAGGGAGTGAATTTTACAGCCTCTAAAGTCTCTTCCATTCCAAACTTCCATGTTTCCGTGATTCTGATTACAGTCCTGATGCAGTCATGCATGCAAAGTGCTGAACATTTAAATAATTGCCCACAGGTTGAACATTTCATCACTGTCAAGAGCCCAGAATTGCAAGGAGGTTCAGCACTTCTTCCTCTGGTTACATGCGGAATGTAATTATACTTTGAGTGACTTAATAAAGGAGGTGGCTGTCCTCTTCTGCCAGGGCTTGTCCTTGGGCTGTGCCGCTCTGTACATAGGAGTTACTTCCCTGTCTTGCCCAAATAAGCCCAGACCTTGCTTGACAGTGACCTTGTGCTAGTCATCTGGTCTACCTGCTCTCACCTGGTAGTTTGTGTTCCAGATTAATCTCACTTATTGCCTCCTTACACACTCTCGGGGAGTGTTTACCCCAAGATTCTAGAGACGCAACAAGAAACATTGTTTTATGAATTGTGATCTATAAGCCCCACCCCACATACACACACACACACACACACACACACACACACACAAATATGTTGATTTAATTTTTTTAAGGGAAATATGAGAGTTGCAAGTTTAGTGTCAGACATACTTTGGTTCAAATGTTGTTTTCAACATTTTCTATTTGTGGGACTTTGGACAAATTCTTTAACCTTGCTACACCCCAGTTACTTTACCTGTATACGGGGACAACGATAACTGATGCCCTGCAGGGTCATGTGTGGGTACCGTATGAGGAGCAGGGCAGCTTGGTGCAAGCTTGGCACCTGGTAGGCGCTCAGTACAAGCTGGTTCTTATTGTGTCTAGGTCATCTGGAAAATGCTGCATAGAAAATGCTTCTTTTTAAGCAATTTCTGGTCATTTTCATTTAATTTTTTCCAGCTGCAAAAGTGCAGACTGAAAGGTAGTGGATGATTTCTCTGCTCCCCAAACACTGCTTGGCTCTGCTGACACACTTGCTGGTTAGAAAGTTGGGAGATTCAGACTCCAGCAAGACATGAGTGTTGGTGGCCCATTATGACTTCCAATTTTGCTCGTCTCACCTCGGTGCTGGAATAGCATGATCCATGTGTGCAGGTCAGTTCCAGGAAGGCCTCACTGAGGTGCTGATGAACGGGATGGAGGAGCCCTAAGGGCTCTGTTTCTCCTTGTCCAATAGGAATGACAGTGGACTACCTTCTCCTTAGAGGCTGTGCACATGGAGGCGTGGCCCTCACTGATGGACACCTGGCCATCCTACTAGAGCTTGGATCTGGTTGGACTGTTCTGTCCACTTGGTGTCCCTGGGAATAGGCTTTTTCTGAAGCTTTGGGGAAACCTGGGGACAGGCTTCAATCATAATAGGACCAGTGGTCCGCAGATTGAGGTGTGTATCAGAATGGCCCAGAAGGCTTGTTAAAACACTAATTGCTAGTCCCCTACCTCCAGAGTTTCTGATTCAGTTGTTCTAGGTGGGACTGGAGAATTTGCATTTTTTACCTGTTCCCAGTTGATTCTGGTCTTGCTACTCTGAGGATCACACTTTAAGAACCACTGATCAAGACCAAAGTAGCCTTCAGGCCATCTTATAGGTTCATGGACCAAGCCCTACTCTTGCAAGATGATCTGCCCAGATGAACCAAGGCCTTGCTAGTATGAATTAATGGCACCTCCAGTGGGGAGGAATCTGTGACCCATAAGGTTACTGCTAATGAGCTGCATATGAGAGGGAACAAGCTGAGACGTTGGTGCCCTCTGTCACCATGTTATTGTCACTATGGGGCAGTGACACGTTTGATGGAAAGATGTCAACAGACGCAATCAGAGTATGTGACATTTCTTTAATGGCAAAGAATGTGGGGACTTATGGAGATGATTTCCTAAAGCAGGAGACCACACAGAAAGTTCCCAAATGGAGCTCTGAGCTTCCCAGCCCCCTCAGCCCCCACGAAGACACACAGCTGCTGCTGGTTCCATCTGCGCAGCATGGAGACTTTGCAAGGCACAAGAACATTGTCTGTGTCACAGGGGCTCAGAGAGGTCTTGGTATCATCTTGGCACACCTTTCAACTGTCCCCCCACCCTTCTCCTCTGCTCCCTTCACATTCTGGTGACTCTGGCCAAGCGCTTGCCTGCTCAGTTGGTGCAAAAATGGATACAAAGCAACGGCGGCACATGCACATTCATGAATATTTGTGTGAGACGGGTGACTTGAAGGTCAACTTCTGAGATATACATGCGTCACTTGGTCCACCTCTGTTCTCCACTGCCTATAGTGTCTACTGGCATACTGGTAGAGCCATTTATCTTAGACTTTTCAGCTGCTATAACAAAATACCTTAGACTGGGTAATTTATAAACCACAAGACTAAGAGAAAAGACTAAGAGAAATTTATTGCTCATAGTTCTGGAGACTGGAAAGTTCGAGATCAAGGTGCCGGCAGATGCAGTGTCGGTGAGGGCCTGTTCCTCATAGATGATACCTTCTATGTGTCTCACATGGCAGAAGGAGCAAACAGGTCCCTCAAGCTCTTTTATGAGGACATTATAAAACTTCCCAAAATCCCCCCCTCCTAATACCAACACCTTGGAGTTAGGTTTCAACACATAAATTTTGGAGGGACACAAACGTTCAGATGCTAGCACCATTTGATAGAATATTACTCAGCAATAAAAAGGAACAAACTGTGGAAAGTTCATGTACCAACATGAATGAATCTCAAAATAATTGTGCAAAATAAAAGAAGCCACACAAAAAAGAACTCTGTTTATGTAAAACTCAAGATGCAAACTAAGTGGTAGGGACAGAAAGCAGGTTGATGGTTGCCTAGGGTGGGGTTGGGGGCAGGAGCGAGGGATGAATAAAGAAACACAAGAAACTTTTGGGGTGATTGATGTGTTCATTTTGTTGGATGTGCTGAGGGTTTCATAAGCATATCCGTATGTCAAAACTTATCAAATTGTGCAATTTAAATAAATGCACCTGAGTATACATTATGCCTCAATAAAGGTGTTAAAAATCAATCAGTGACACATTCATTAGTCATTAGTCACACGTTCATGGGGAAGGGCAATTCCTGAAGAAAGAAGAGATCTAGAAGACGAACAGAAATTTATTTTCTCACAGTTCTGGAGGCTGGAGGCTGAGACTGAGGTGTTGGCAGGGTTGGTTTCTTCTGAGGCCTCTCTCCTTGGCTTGCCGACGGCCATCCTTTCCCCATGTCCTCACATGGTCGTCCCTCTGTGAGTGTCTGTGTCCCCATCTCCTCTTCTCATAAAGACACCAGTCATACAGGATTAGGGCCCACCCTAATGGCCTCATTTTATCTCTTTAAAGACCCTCTCTCCAAGTGCAGTCACCTTCTAAGGTCCTGGAGGTTAGAATTTCAACACATGAATTTTGGGGGATACTCAGTTTAGCCCATTACGTTGTAAACTAAAAATAAAATCTTAAGCCCCTCTGACTGAATAGACCTTCTCTTGACTAAGGGGGCCCCGGAAAAACCTTAAAACTGAGTTCCCAGCCGTGAAGGGAGGGGAGGTCAGACATGCCTTATTATACCCCCTCGCTTTTGGAGTTTAGGCTAATTGCAAACTGAACCTAAAATCATATGTGGCAAATGTTAACTTATGCTTGCAGGCCATAAATTTATTTAAGATATCACTTTGAGTATATTGTGGCTTGCTCTGTGATTAACAGACTTCTGTATCTTAAAAGATTCATTTCTGCTGACTCCAAGTCCTTTAGATAAAGCTTTATTTCTTTAACCAATTACAAATCAAAGAATCTTTGAACTCACCTATAACCTGTGCACTCCCCTCTGCTTGGAGATGTCCCACCTTTTCGGGCCAAACCAATTTATGCTTTTCACGTATTGATTTATGATTTTACCTGTAATTCCCATCTCCCTAAAACGTATAAAAGCAAACTTTAACGCGACTGCTTCGGGACCACTTACTCAAGGCTTCCTGGTTGTGGCTCCCCAGGCCTCGGTCACACACATTCAGCTCAGAATAAACCTCTTTAAATTATTTCACAGGGTTTGGGTTTTTCCCATTAGCAACACTGTGTTTCTGATAAGCCAGTGGTGCTGTGTGCGGCAAGAAAACTCATCTTGAAACCCAGCAGATAGGGATTCTGGCTTCATTGCTCCTTTCTAGAATTTTGGGTAAGTGACTTAAGTCACTCACACTCTCTCAGATGCCCTCATCTGGAAGTGGCGGGCATTGGTGGGCGGCTTGCCTGGCAGCTGTCTTGACTTTTTCCCCTGTGGAAAAAGTCAAAAGGATGGCAGAGATGCCGAGCCAGAGCCCTAAAATCCATGAGTAGTGCTGCCCACCCTGGAATCTACCATGAGACTTCTGCTAAGGGAGACTCAAATGTCCATGATGATCAGCTACTTTTTCTCTGGCATTCTGCACCTTGCTTCCCAGAGTGGCGACACATGCATTCCAAGATTGCTGGGAAGAGTAAATAAGATAAAGTCTAGAACATAAAAATGCCCAGCACATACTGGGTCCCTGGTCAATGCCAGCTTTTCCTCCTATCAACGAGAGCCTCAGCCCTTAGACATTTGGAGCAAGTACCTCCTGTTTTCCGAGAGGCCTGCAAATCCCTAAATTGGAACATCGAGGCAGCTTCCCAACGTCCTTGTGGCAGGATGGTTATTTTTCTTCCCTAACTAGTAGCAGGTGTTTGGCTGGGTCCATTAAAAGCCATTTTGTGTTCCCTCTGACAAATGAGTTTTTTATTTAGTGGTGTAGGATCAATAATGTGGTATCTCATGTGAACTATTAAAATGGAAAATGTCTGCTGGGCTGACAATCGTATTATCGATACGTACTGAGCAATAAATTATGTGAAACAAAATGGAGCAACCAGCCTTATAAAAGGCTTATCTGGGGCACAGCTGGCTTTGTTACAGCCGCAGCCGTGACTTCCCAGGGCTGCATTTGGAACAAGTGCTCAATGGAGTACGGGCAACTTTCTCAAATGCGTTGAAGAGCCAGCTGTCTTGGCTCTTCAACGTTGGCCAAGGCCTGTTTGGAATAAGCTCTTCTCCCCTTCTCAGTCAGACCCCGATGGAGTAGAGTCTGTCCTGACCTGGACCCTTTGACAAGGCCAACCATTCCCTGCCCCACGCTCTGGGCCATGTGAAAGGGCATTTCAGATGCTCTCGTCCTGTCGACGTAAGGAGTTGTCACCTAATGTCAACTCCTACCTCTGCTCCCCACTTCCCACTCAACCTGGCACTTACCCGGCTCCTAATCTATGGGTTTCATCTTCTATTTCTGGCCTCTGACACTTGGTGTAACTTTCCCAGGATTCTCTGTTGGATGCAGCTACACTCATTTTCTGTCTGTCAACTGCTGATCTCTTTGCCTCTTCACTTTGCTCCCCACCCATCGTCAGCCTCCCCACCCTGGGAGTTGAGACGTCTCAGTCGCACTGATAACTCCCTTGACGGGATTTCTATTTTAATCATCATGACTTCCATAGAGCCTTGGGGACCATTGCTCCTGGGTATTGCGTTGCAAGGCATGCTGGGACCTGCCCTCCTTAGGAGGAAATGAAGAGGAAGAAGCTTGGAGACTGGCAGGGTAGGGGCTGGGAGCCTGATTGGGCTGCGGGGCTGACCCCCAAAGGAAGTGGTCTGAGGTTCAATGCATAATGCAACAGGACTTGGTAAATGTGGGTTGATATGGGGTGTGGGGAACAGTGGCGCAGGAGAGTGTCATGGACCCAGTCCCATTCATGTGGGCTCAGCATGTACACTGTCTTCCAGTGGGAGGAACCGGACATGACACAGGAACCCCAGGCGTCCCTTTGAGCTCAGATGCAGTAGTCCTAAAATCTGGGTTCCAATCTGCATTGGCACTCAGGTTGAAGTCTGTTGCTATATCTGGCCTGAAAGAATGACTCTCATTCAGGAAAGTGCATACATTGGAAGCAGTGACCAGGTGAATGAGAATATCTTAGAGGAAAGGGCTATTTGAAAGGCATATTAAATATTACAATGTCATCTTACAGTTGGAAACACCAAATGCCTATTACTTTCTTAATAGAAACTACAGATAATTAAATCCCACCAAAGTGTCTTGGATAGGGATATAGGATGTGCAGAGATTCTCCAGGAGGTGGAGCAGCTCCCTCGGGGACCTTGGAGGGAATATCAGATGTCTGATTTTCACGATTATTTAGAAGGGGATGGATTTAGCCAAAGAGCGCCAGTGGACTCTCTGGAGTCAGTATATCCTGCTTCCTTTGGAACATAAGCCCCTGAATTTTCACCTGGAACTTGGTGGCCCATTTCCTGGCTTCCCTTCCAGCTGAGGCTGACCATGTGACTGGGTTCTGGACAATGGGATATGAGCAGAAGTGTTGCGTGACAGTTGTAGGAACTTGCTGCGACAGAAGCTGGGCTTAGCCCTCAAATCCTTCTTTTCTTCATCCTTTTTCCATCTTGCTGCTTGGCATGCAGGTGCCACTCTCTTGGACCTTGAAGATGAGGGCCATGCCCTAGGGATGGCCGAGGGTTGAACTAGAAGGATCCAGTTTCCTTGAGGACTTTGTGGCACAGAGCTCATAAAAACCTGCCCAGGGCTTTTGTCCCTGGACAGATTTTACATGAGAAAGCAACTTTTATTGTGTTAACAGCACTATTATTTGGGTTTTTCTTTGACTGGAGATCACCACCAATTATTTCCTTTTCTAGAAGCACGTGGTTGCCCTCCTCTTGAACCCGGGCTGGACTTTGTGACCTGTTTGATCTATAGAATGTGGGGAAAGCAATGTTCTGGGATTTCTGAAGCTTGGTCACAAGAAGCCTGTGGCTTTTGCCTGGGTCTTTTGGAATGTTTGTTCTTGGGACATTGCTGCTCAGAACCAAGCTGCCAGGCTGTGACAAACCCAAGCTGAATGGAGAGGCCCCACGTAGGGACCCTGGTCCCCAGCCAGGCTGAGCTCCCCGCCGACAGCCAACATCCACTGCCAGCCACGTGAATGAACCACCCAGACACGAGCCCAGGTGAGCTCACTGGTGACTGCAGCCACCTGAGACACCGACGCAGACCCATCCGGCCGCTCCCAGCCAATCTACAGAACCATGAGATAAAATAAAAAGTTGCTGTTGGCAGCCCCTAAGTTTGTTATGCGGCAATAAATAAACACATCAGCCAATATTATCGCAGAAGAGATAATTTAGATTAAAAACAATCTTTGCTAATTGGATGAAAAAGAACAAGGGGGAATTTAAGAAGTGAAGGCGATATCTTGGATACTGGCTCGCTTGCAGCCACTGATCAAGTCCTGGTTGATAAAGAGTGACCTCTCGTGTGGTATCAGCAAGATGCGGATGCTAGAGAAGCTGGCACATGGATGGCCTCAATCCCCCGACTCCCACTGTCCCTTAAGTCATCTCCAAGCCCCTGTACCATGCTCTGGCCCAAGAGGCATGCCAGAATCCTCCGGATGGGCTCAGTTCTCAATGCTTGTGCCCATCTCTCTTTGCGCTAGGGTCCTTCCCCTTGGTTTCAAAATTAGGCTGTTTTAGCAAAGTACCTTTTTCAGGTCTCCCCTGTTTTGCAGGGCCCCTGTTTGGGGGTCTAGCCCAATCTGGACAGGATATGCACCCTATTCATCCCAGCCCCAAATTAATGACTGGCCAAAATCTAATGAATGGCTCATCTCCAAAGTCTTAGCTAACCTCTGATACGCCCTTGTGCAGGGCATTGCTCTCCTCTAAACAGAGAATTCTACACTAGGCCATTGCTGAGTAGAGGGTCTTAATTAAATAGAAATGGGATACCTGCTATCCCAGCCCACCTTCTGCACAGTACAGCAACCAGAAGAGTTTGAAAGAAATCCAATACCGGTAGGAATAATTCCAGTAAGGAGTCACCAGTGTTCCCTGGCATTCTTTACCCACAGCAGCCTTACTAATTTTTCTCTCTGTCCCTCCTGCCCCTCCCCACCTCCTCCTCACCTCCGACAACCAAGGACTTTACTGCAAAATTGGGCCTAATGCTTCCTATTCATTCCCTAAGCCTCGAAAGGGATAATTGGGAGGTAATTGCATTACCGCACAGTTTGTAGTTAACCTTCTATTTTGGCTCTTAACGTGCATATCTTTGCTCCAGGAGTACATTAAGGGTAATTATAGGCAATTCCCTGCCAGATCCAGAAAAGGGGTTTGCAGTGAGTAATGGGAGCCCACCAGGAAGGAAGAGTTAGTGTAGCTGAGCTTGAAGCAGGTCCAAGAAGGTAAATGAATTAAGGTCAACTTGACATGAACTTTGGCCAAGCAGAGCTAGAAAAATTACAGTCAGATTGGAGTCCTTTCTGGAGAATTACTGCCTTATCACAAAGCCCAGAGAAGTTGTCATAGAGTCATTTATTCAACCAAAAACCTGAGCTCCTTCTCTCTGCTGAGCTTTGAGTTGGGGGCGGGTGATGTTGAAAAGTTTCTCTGGTGCTTGGCATGGACCGACCGTGTCAAGATCCCTCTATAAAAGAGTCTCCAAGGTAGATCTTTTGGTTTCAGTGTGATGTGTTTTAACCTTTGGCAGCATTTAAAGAAATAAAACTTTGTCATCTCCACCATGGGCATTTAGGGAAAGTCAGTTATTTTCTATAGTTGCTCACAACTAGCCCCTGGAAAAATGAACATTTATGTGCAATACCATTTCCCTGCATCTCAAATGCAAAATAACCAAAAGAAAACTCAAGAATAGAAGCTAAACTCAAATAACTGCCCTGCAGGGGGCTTCCCTTCCCCAATCCCAACTTGATCCTAATTAGGGCAGAATCTTGGGTCATATGGCTCCATTTCTCTGTACCTGTTTCTTCACTAGTGTCATGAGTGAGCTGTAACAAGCCACTTCTGTCACTAGTGTTTTCTGATCTAATGAGTCTCTCTTTTTGCCTTCTTCCTGCTTAATAGTAGGTCGAAATATCTTTAAAGTACACCATCCTGATATGAATATTGTTGAAACTTACTAAATATTTTGGAAACAGTGTCTTACTGTTCTGTCTACATATGGCTATTCAAAAAAAAAAAAAAAAAAAAAGAATCTGACCAGAGGTGAATGAAGAATGGATATTTCTCTATTGGCTGACAAGATGCACGTCTAATGCCCATCGCGGGTCCAGCTAAGAGGGCTTTTCTCTTCATCCCTCATCCCCCAGAAGGAAACGCTGGTGAGTAGGGTGGAGGGTTTAGTGTTGAGTTTCATTGACTGTGTGGTTTTCTTTTGCAGAAACAGCTCTGGCAGCTGCTCGAAGGTTCCAGACAATATTGGTGAGGATTAATGATCCCGTAAATAGGTGTTTAAAATAAATAAAACGATGAAAACAGGGATTAGGGAGAAACTACGGCGAGTTAATAAATGAGATGTTCAACTGCAAGTTCCTACAAGATTATTTTAGCAATTAGTGGGAAACATTTTGTCACAAACAAAATAAATCTGCAATCAGAAAATAATTCGCAATCAGCTTTGCAAGTAAAATCGCATACTTTCCTGTCAGTCGAAGGCGTTTTGAGAATTAAATGATCAAGTCAAGAGTGATGCTTTCAGAAGGTAAATGGTTAGAACCGATTATCCTGGCAATTAGTCAACTATGAAGTGTCAACTGGGGAGACATTTCACAGAAAGCGTTTCCCTTGAAGAGGTTGTCCAACCGCACCGAGAGCAGAAATGCCTTGGTGTGGGAGGCTGATGGTCCTTTCCTGGAATCCAGCAAATGCTCTCATATAAAATGCTCTGCAAGCCACCAAAACGGCTGACACCCTCATAACGGATGCGACCCCCTGCCACACTGCATGTGTTGCTCTGCGTGGACAAGCACCTCAGCTATTTCCAATGAACGTGTCGTCATGCACATTTAGATTTCTTGGCAGATCAAAATGAAGGTTGAAAGTGGTTTCTGCAGGTGACCAGTCGTTCAAGCAATTAGATGCCCACCCTGGAGACATCATCAATGGCAAGGTATCAATATTTTGCCTAATTTTTACTGCTGACCATAAAGACTCAATTCAGAGGGAACTTAATGAGCACATTTCAAGCAGTGACTTTCCCTCCTTCATCTGGCAATAAAACGGAAAATGCAAATGAGGAAAGACATGCAGGCCCTCTAATCTTCCCACAAAGAACGTGCAGAATTTGTGTCCTAAAGGCAGGAAGATTCTAAAGCGAGTTCTCAATGTAGCTCTCTCTCAGTCAACTGGTCGCTATTCATGCATTATCCAGCATTTTCCCTCCTAATTTTTCTCTTAAATACTTATAAAACTTGCTCAGGCTGCAAAAGATCCAAGAAATAAAATAGAATTATCTTAATAAAGAAAAGGTTGGGATGTGTCATTTTGATTTAGAAAGCCCATTTCATGGTGTGTGTTGGAACAAGAAATAATTAATCTGAAAAGTCCTTGATCTCTGACTATCATCACATTAATGATATTATAGTATTAAATATAATAGTGTTTCACATTCATTATCCTTGCGTTCATTCTGACCCTTGTCTTCATGGTAAGAACTGTGTCTGTGGCTGGAGATGATTAAAGCACAAGAGATTAAAACTGAAAGGGGTAATTTTGTGAAGCTGACTGTTTACTCTGGATCTTAGCCACTTCTCACCTCAGATATCTTTCTCTCTCTTTTCAATTTGAAAGAGTTTGGCTAATTCATTGTCTTCATTCACTCACTAACCTTAGTTCTGAGTTTATGCTCTACCCAAAGTCAGTAAAAGGGGGTTTGTTAATGTTCACTCATTTCCACCAAGTTGCTGGTGGGCTGCATTTCTTTATCCCACCTATTTTTGTGTTTGTTTGTTTTGTTTTTGAGACAGGGTCTCGCTCTGTTGCCCAGGCTGGAGTGCAGTGGTGTCATCACAGCTCACGGCAACCTCAAACTCCTGGGCTCAAGTGATCCTCCTGCCTCAGCCTCATGAGTAGCTGGGATGACAGGAGCTTGCCACATGTCATCTTACCTCAGTCTCACAACAATAACTGTGGTGTTATTGTCTTCATTATAGGGAGGAAGAAACTGAGGCTAATCCACTTGCCCAAAGCAACATAGCTAGTAAGTGAGGAAGCCAGGATCTGAACCCAAATGAAGCAGCATTTGAGTTGTATCTTGGAGAATGAATGGTGATGTATCAGCTAGCTATTGACACAAAACTGCTGTGTAACAGGACACCCAAAGTCTCTTATTAAAGCAAACATTTATTCTTATAAATCTGTGGGTCAGATGGGGGTTGGTTGACCTGGACTGATCTTGGCTGGGCTCAGTTATGCTCCCAGGGGTTGGCTGGGGCTTGGCTGACCTAGGCTGGACTCCAGTGAAGTGGCTCTGCTCTGCCGGGACCAGTAGGTTGGCCTGGGGAATGTTCTCCGTCTGGTGATGACAGAGACTCAGGAGGGCACGCGGAAACTTGTGAGGCCTCTTAAGGCCCAGGATTGTAGCTGGGATCCTACCACTTCCATCTCATTCTGTTGGCCAAACCAAGTCACATGGCCAAACCCAAAGTCAAGGGAGAGGGAAACCTACTCCAGCATTTTAGTGAGGGGAAGTGCAAAGTCCCAAGGCAAAGGGTGTGGATATAAATAAGGAAGAGAGAACAGGAAAGGGAAGAGAAAGAGAAATGTTTCTTGAGCACCTACCATTTGCGGGCTGCTTCCCTAGGATATTTTTCATACGTTCCATTCTGTCTTTGTAATTGTCTTGTCAAGTAGGTTTTAGTATCTCCTTTTTGGAACAGAAAAGACCACAATTCAGAGGGGTGAAGAAACTCTCCCGTGGCTACTTGCTGATCGTCGTAGAGCCAGGACACAACGTGGATGGAACTGGAGGTCACTGTGTTCCGTGGAACCAGCCAGCCACAGAAAGACACATGTTACATATTCTCACTCGTAGGTGGAAGCTAAAAAAGTTGATTTCGTGGAGGTGGAGAGTGGAGTGATAGATACCGGAAGCTGGGAAGAGTGGGAATAGGGATGGGAGGCTGGCTAATGGGGACAAAAACACAGTTAGATAGAAGGAATAAGTTCTAATGTTTGGCAGCCGAGTAGGGGGATGACAGTGAACCACAATGCATTGTATGTTTTCCAAATGGCTAGAAGAGAGGACATCAAATGTTCCCAACACAGAGAAATGATAAATACTCGAGGTGACGGATACCCAAAGTAGCCTGATTTGATTATTACACATTCTACGCGTGTAACAAAATATCACACGTACCCTACAAATATGTACAAATATTATATATTAAAACATAAATAAAAATAAAGCAAAACAACAAAACAAAAAATTGAAGTCCATCTCACTCTTCAGCCTGTGCTTTTGCCTTTAAAACAGGAGTTACCATTTTTTTTTTTTTTTTGCAAAGGGCCGGAAAGTGAATGTTTTATGCTTGGTAGGCCATACAATCTCTGCAGTCGCTACTCAACCTTGCCATCATAGCGCGGAAGCAGTCATCACCAATGCATTAACAAATGGACATAGGTGTCTTCCAGTAAAATGTTATTATAAAAACAGGCAGTGGGCTGTGGTCACGGGCTGGAGTTTCGATGGCTCCTGCTCTGCAATATTTGCCTCTTTTAGAGTCTGGCCCCTTCCTGGTGAGGACTCTAGACAGAGAGAAACACCTATAGGAAGACATGGGTGTGTGGGAATGTGTGATGGCTTCCAGAGATGGGAGCAGATGGTGTTCATGTGAGGTATGGGAATTGAGGGGACAGGAAATGCTGAGGATGTAATTGGGGCCCGGTCACATGGATCTGCTTTCTGAGCAAAGCTCTACCATGGGACAGGCTCTTTGCTAGGCCCAGAGAGCACCCAATGGAGGGAACAAAGACCAGTCCTTGCCTTTGAAAGGGGTGACAACTTGAAAGGAAGAGAGAGGTTGGAAAGGAACGACTTATGGGAAGGAGTGGGCTGAGAGTGGAAGCGTGAGCTTCCGAGTCCCACACGGGAACGCTAAGTTGGATGGTGTCATCCCTGGTCCTCACTGGCCCAGAAGCCCAACCATCAGACAGGACCAAACATTACTTATTGAGCAAAGAATCAGAATCAGCGACACAAATGCCCCAGTATCTCTCTTAAGAATTTCCTAAATGTGGACATGGGATTTTGGAGGCTGAAGCTGGTACTACAATTTGAAAGAGTTAACACATTCCACTTGGAAGGAAAAAACAACCATGTGGTGACAAAGAATTTGTTCTCTTCTTTGGGTGGCAGCCACAGGATTCCTTGCCAATTAGTAGCATCTGGTCCTCATAGAAGATTCATCCCTGGTTGAGCTGGCAGCTACCTCTGGATGTGACACTCTGTGAAGTTCCTGATGGCCCATCTGTGATGTCTTCCCTTCCCAGATACCACAATCCTCCCTCCCCCTCTCCAACCAGTCTGCCTTTCGTTTGAAATATTTTTAAACACTTAGA
Organism: Indri indri; assembly: GCA_004363605.1. Taxonomy (NCBI): domain Eukaryota; kingdom Metazoa; phylum Chordata; class Mammalia; order Primates; family Indriidae; genus Indri; species Indri indri. The sequence goes on along the minus strand of RJWJ010020021.1, from coordinate 10,276 downwards.
ACTAAAAGCAGGACTATCTCCAGCTTTTTTCTTTTTTTTAGAGACTAGGGTGAGATTCTGAGTTGAATTTCCAAATTTAATAAAAAAAGATGGCAATGACATTAATAGCTATGATTAATTGAGCACTTATGTATGCGGGGACCTATGTTCAACATTTTACATGCATTATCTCATTTAATTATCAAAACAACTGTGGGAGGATGCAGGTAGATACCATTGTTATTCCAATATACAAAGGAGGAACTTGACCTCAAAAAGATTCTTCCCTTGTCCAAGGTCACACAGTTCCTTTGTGTCTGAGCCAGGATTCCAACCCAGTTGTCTGAATCTACAGCTTGGACTCTGACATCTAACACACTGGGAGATCTAAAATGCATGTCGTGGAGAAGTAGATGTTTACATGGTGACATATCAGAGAGGGGAATCCTTTTTTTTTTTTCCTGTTTCTGGGTTTAATTAAGGCACTGTTATCCTGAGGGGCCCCTTTCTGAGTCTTCATAATGATACAGTATACCTAACAATCATGTTTACATTCATAAACAATTTCCTAGTTTGCAAGATGCTCTTACAGATATCACGGGACATTAAGAGGCTATTCTTTGCCCAAGGATCTCTGAGTCTAGCGCTTCCTTAGTCTTCCAGATACGCTATTTTCCTTCTTTAGGCAGGGCAGGGCTGTCTTCTGGAACTCTCCTATACCCACTGTTCTCGGAAACTCCAGCCCTTCACTCCCTGCAACCCACACCCCATCTAAACCTAATTTCTCAGCCTGTTTCTAAATGGACTCTGCCGAGTGGGTAGAAAGCGAATGAGGCTTAGCCTGCTATTCAGACACATCATCTTCATTCACTGGGAAAGAAACGGCCCGGGTCTTAATGAGAAATAAGGAATTCTACAGATGCATCCTTCAGTTTCCTGCCAAAGGCTCAGATTGAGAAATTTAGAGTTGCCCAGCTTGTGGTCTTTTATTTTAAGTAACAGTAGGATGAAACAGGCCCTGGTAGCAATCGAACACACTAGTTATCTTCCTAAATTGATGATACATCTGGCTACTTCACCCCTTTTCAATTTCAAATGCAATTTGTCCGAAGCCTACAATTTAAACCACAGAGACCTTCTCTAAACTAAATAATAGGCTACACAGCTCTCTAGCTTCCCACGAAAAGACAAAGGCTGTGTGTGTGTGTGTGTGTGTGTGTGTGTGTGTGTGCGTGGTGTGTGCAGTGGTGATAATGGATTGGAGCTGATGAGAAGAGATGCATTCTGAGTGATGATTGAATTTAAAGCTCTTGCATTTCTACTGGGGATTTGGGATCTGATGAAATTATCGGCTTTTCTACTGGGCTCAGCACGTTGCGATCTCAGATACAGACAGAAACGTGAATAAAGCCTGGGGTCTCGGAGAGTTGAGCAATCCTGGGCGAACCTCCACCGCCCTCTCTCCATCCCAGCCGTGCCTCAGGATGCAGGACTCACTGCACGCCTGTGAGTTCTCGCTTTGGCCTCCTGGCTGGTTCCTGCCTCCAGCATCACTCGCCCCACCCCACTTCTGAGCATCTTCCAACAGGTCTTTTCCAACCCGCAAATCTGCACAGGTCACTTCCTGATCAGACGCCTTCACGGGCTTCTTGTTGCCACCGAATTCAGTAGAGACTCCTCGGGTGTGTCCTCTGCTCCCTGTGGTCACCTCCCATTTCCAGGACTTGCCTTCTCGCCACTCCCCGAGCCGTCCTCTGCTCTGCCACCTCCACCCTGTCCCTTGCATTCCCACAGCCGGGACGGTCTTATTCCCTTCTCCTCTTACCTGCTTGCACTTCGCAGAAGTACTTTTCTGTTTCTGGAATGGCAACGCATGGCATTTTTAAGAATTGGAAGGATTCTTTGAAGTCAGGAAATCCAATTTCTATGGAAATGCTATTTTCTCATTTCCAAGTCTCCTGCAAGATCCTGCTCAAATGTTGCTTCCCCTGGAAACCTCTGAGTCTCCTGACAAGGTAAAGGTGCTCAACAAATGTGCAATAAATGAATGCATGAATAAATGTATGCGTGGAAGAGCAAAAGGTCTTTTTACTTTACTTTGTCCGTGACCATGGAGTCACAAACTCAGGCTTTTTCTTTTTTCTTTTCCAGAACTAGGATGAACTGGTCCAACTTCAGACTGAGATAGAGATTCGGTGGCCTACTCAGCGTCACGTGGCAAGTCCGAGGGCTGGAACACAGGGTTGCCAGCTCTGAGCCCACAGCTTTTTCTTGGCTTCTGTCTCCGCTGTTCTATTCGTCTGTATCTGTCACATCGGTGGGGCTGTTTTGGGCACTGATGACTGCTTGGCCACCGGGCGGGTTCCTCTTTCTCACTCTACGACTCCTTCGTAACATAGTGGTGTTTACCTAATGAATCCCCTCATCCCACAGGCCCTTCCTGAGTGACTACCGTGTGTGTGAGTTGGAAGTTGAGGAAGATGTAGTCTGGACCCCAGAGGGGCTGGATCAGAGGCACGAAGAGAACGTGAGTGGCAGGAACACAGCAGGAAGCAGTGAATTCTAGGGACAGGCCTGGGGACGTCTTTTCTGAGGACGAAGTGTTTCAATCAAGTCTGGAAGGTGAATAGGGCCTTCCACGAGGACAGTAGGGACGGGGAGCGTGATCCCTATAGAGAGAGGGTCATGTGCTAAGGTCATGGTGCGTTTGAGGTGACAGCAAGAAAAGGGTCACGCCTGGACGAGGGGCCTGGGGAGGGGCGGTGGAGGGACCTGAGGGGTGTCAGGAGGAGCCAGCCAGCCCAGGGCACTGTGTGCCAAGCCGAGAGACAGGGCTGTGTCCTGTGAGACTGGGGGTGTGTTAGTTGGCTCTTGCTGCCATAACAACGTACTGCAGACTGGGTGGCGTAAGCAACAGATACTGGTTTTCTCACAATTCTGGAGACTAGAAGTTTGACATCAAGGTGTCAGCAGGGTTGGTTTCCCTCAAGGCCTCTCTCCTTGGCTTGTCGATGGCCGTCCTTTCTGTGTCTCCCCATGGTCACCCTTCCATGTGTGTCTGTGTCCTGATCCTCTTCTTATAAAGACACCAATTAGATTGGATTTGGGCCTTCCCCTATGACCTCATTTTACCTTAATCACCTCTTTAATGACCCTGTCTCCAAATACAGTCACATTCTGAGGTACTCAGAGTTAGGACTTCAACACAGGAATTTTTCGGGGCGAGGGGACACAATTCAGCCCATACCAGGCAACATGGGAAGTTTTGTTTTTTTATTTTCAGGAGTCATTTGGAACACTTGACTCTCATTTTCCGGGCCCGCGATGTGTTTTTAATGGCATTAATCCTTTCTCTGAAGGGCCTCTAAATATAGACACCATCTGCTGCCAGACAATATGTTATCACTGATCACCCACTTAACAATTATTTCCTGCGTGCAAGGAGGAGAGGCTGCAGGAACCCGACGGGAGGCACGCCCTCCCCAGGGCCTGCAGAGAAAACCCCGCCATCGGACCGGACTCCAGAGCCTCCAAGAGGAGGGAAGGGTGCCAGAATTCCAGAATTTTGTGATTCTTGGCTAGCCGGGCACTTGCATCTCGCTTATTGACTCAGAAAGAGGGGTTGGTTCCTCCCGCCCCTCCTCTAAATGCTGAAGCACCACCAGGGTGGAAATGCCTGCTCATTTAAAAAGAAAAAAAAAAGGTTCCTTCTTACAGAGCAAAGTGGCACCTGCCAGCCTGGTTGATGGCATCTCCGCATTGATTAAGGGGAACACTCATCATTCGGACGTGAGTGCACTGCCCTCCGCCGTGGTTTGCTTGGGTGACACCTCCCTCCAGCCGCTGTCGTGCCGACCTACCGCCAGCTGGTTTATTCTAGCACTCTCGCTGTGAAGGACAATTTGGCCTCCCATTAATTACTTTCAAAGTTCTAGATTTCAATTAGGAAGTTAATTACTTTTTGCCATATTGCCCCCATTAAAGACATTTTCATTATTAAGTCAATTTGTTAGAATTGAAGAGCTTTGCCAAGACAGAAGAGTTATCGTCCAAAGAGCCTCCTGCTGTCACTATCGACTCTTCCTGCGTTAAGGTGATACAGCTGAAAGCTTTATTTTGGATTTGTTGTTGTTGTTGTTCATTTAGCAAATATTTGTGAACCACTTGCTTCATGCTCGGTGCTGTGCTGGGCTGTGGAGGACGGAAAGGTGAGGCAGATCTGGGACCTGTCTTCAAGGAGATCAAGAACTAGTAGGAAAGGAATAAGTTAAATCAGATGCATAAGTACTTACAGGCTGGGCATGCACAAAAGATTATTGGAATGCAGAAGAGGCAGGGGTGATGGATTTGGGAAGTCTTTGCAGAGGTGATGAAATGTTACATGGATCTTGTATGATATCCGCATGGGAGCTCACCAGGAAGGCAAGAGGGAGAGGGTGCTAGTTTCCTAGGGTTGCCATATAACAAAGTACCACAAACGGAATGGCTTAACACAAATGTATCATCTCTCAGTTCTGGAGGCTGGAGGTCCAACATCTAGCATGTTGGCACGGTGATGCTCCCTTTGAAGGTGCTGGAGAAGGATCTGGTCTGGGCCTGTCTCCAAGCTTCTGGTAGTTTCTTAGCTTGTGGGAGTAGAATTTCCATCTTCGTGTGACCTTCTCCCAGGATCGTCACATCCTCTTCCCTCAACTTGCACCTGTGCCTGAGTCCACCTGTCCTGTTTCTGTTGGGACATGAGTCATATTGCATTAGGACCCACCCTGGTGACTTCGTTTTACCTTGATCACCTCGGTAAGACTCTGTTTCCAAATTAAATCACATTCTGAGATACTGTGGGTTAGGACTTCAACATATGCATTTTGGAGGACACGATTCAATTGATAACAGCATCCAAGGCAGAGGAAACAGGACACGCAAAGGCAGGGAGGTCTGAAAAGATCAGGCTATTCGGGGACAGAGAGATAGCGATGTGACTTTAAATTAGTGACATGTGGAATTTTTCTAAAGAAATGTTCAAGGCTGTTAAGTGAGCCCTTACAATTTTTAAAGTAAATCTTACTTTTATTTATAGTCTTTATTATATATTCACATATATACATAGTTTCATACAGTACATTCTCCCCCATCCAATCACATCAGTTCCTCAACACCTGACCTCTGTGCCCATCACACACCTCTCCCACACCCCCATGTCACTAACCCATGTGTCTGTGTTTATGTAATTCTATACGGATGTTTACACACACACACACACACACACACACACACACGTGTAGAGGTTTTTTAGGACATTGTTTATTTTACAAATAATGGTCTCTTTTTATAAGTGATTTTCTGTATCATTCTGCAAGCCCTTGTGGAAATCTCTCGAAAACATACATTCTTAATGTGACACTATTGACCCCCAGGGGGTGAAAATTGGGTTTAGGGAGATGAAAGAAACCTTAGATATTACAATGGTCTGTGGGCCTCTGAAGCTCGATTCTATTTGACGAAATAAACTGATGTGCAGTGCATCTGTGCTATTAAATCTCCCAGAGAGGAGGATCACGAATACAAAAGAGATTGAGGCACGCTGCTCTGAGCCATCTGCCACGACTCCAGTCTTCTCCTTTTAACAGCTGTGTACTATTTTGCGGTGCGGATGGACCACGTCATTTCTTCAGCTGCCCCTCCATTGCCGGACATCCTTTCTGTGTCCAGATTTTTGCTGTACGAAGAAGGCTGCAGGTGACTTGATTGTAACTTCCATTCCTCAGAGTAGAAATCTTGGTCACAGGATATCTGATTTTTAATTTTGTGATAAATGCTACCAGATTGTTCTTCCCAAAGGCAGAAACACTTCATGTTGAAGGAGACGCCCCTCACCAGCAGGTGCCATCACCCTTCTAGTATTTTCTACTCTGACAGGTGTAAAGTGACATCTCATGGCGAATTTCATTTGCATTTCTCCGACTAGCAGGCAGTATGAGCATCTTTTCATACATTTATCAGCCATGTGGGTTTGCTGTTATATGAATTGTCTATGTAGTTAAAATATAGGGTTGACTCCATTTTTATATTGTAGTGTTTATCTTGTAAATTCCCAGTCACTCTTTGTATATCATATTCACCCTTTGTCTAGCATCTGGAAAATACTCCTTCCAGAGCTATCATTTGTCTCTTGATTTCGTTTATGGTTCTCCTTACACATCAAAGTTTTAAATTTTACATAGTTAAATATGTATGTTTTTATTTGATAGCTTTTGGATTTCCAGTCTTGGTTAGGAGGTTTACGTAAACTCTAAATTTCCATATGTGGTCTCCTAGATTTTCTTGCAAGGTTTTGGTTTTACTTTTTATATTTATGTCTTTTAATATTAATACATCTGGAAGAGTTTTTTTTTTTTTGTACAAGAGGTACTATGGGATGTCTGTTTTAGCTTTTTTTTTCAGATTAATAATGAGTTCGCCAATAAGTTTTATCAACAATCCATTCCTTTCCCTTTGAATTAAACTCCCACCCTTCCTTGTCATATATTGACTTCTCATATACAAAAGCATCTAATTCTGGGTTCTTCACTGTATTTCACTGATTTATCCATTCCTCAACCCAAACTATATTGATTGGCCATTCTTTAGAGCAGGCATGCAATTTCAAAAACTAAAACAAACAGATATAGAACCCCTTGTCAGGATTCTATGCAGAATTCCATTAGAATTATATATTAAATTTTAGAAACATTGAATATATCATATTTTTCCATTTGTTCAGAATTTGTTTTATGTATTTTAATAAACATTTATAGCTTTCCTCATGTGTCTTCCACCTTTCTTCATAAATGTATTCATAAATATTTTATAGCGTTTGACACTACCGTGAAAGGAATATTGTGAGGATGAAGACAATATACTGATTTTTGTTCCTTTACCTTGACTAAAACCACCTCTAGACAATTTCAATAATGGAGTGATGTTCAGTGCAAGTGGGATGTAGGATGCTTGTGAATTTGATAATACTTTAGGGGACCGGTATTGGAAATTCTCTTAATGAACACGTAGGACCATTAGGAAAGAGAGAGGTCACTCTTCTGTTTGTCACAATAGGGTGGTGACGTGTCTGAGAGAATTTCAGTTTCTTTAATGCACATGCTCAAGGCCACGTTAGCGACCCAGGGGACCCAGAGTCACTACAGCAGGGGAGGGGAGGCCCTGGCCTCCTGACCCTGTGAAGGTCCTGGCCACTGCCGTTACTGTCTGGGTGGGGCGACCCCTGGAGAGGCTGCCTTTGCCTTCCTTATGGTTATTTTATATCAGATAGGCTCTTCTTAGCTTTTGTGGAGGCTGGTTTAGGGCCTGCCAGCCCGTCAGATTCAAGTTACTGGAAATCACAACCATTCCTGAGTGCATTAGTTTGCTAGAGCTGCCATAACAAAAGACGACACAGTAGGTGGCGTAAGCAATAGACATGGATTGTCTCAGGCTTCTGGAGGCTGGAAGTCCAAGATCAAGGTGTCGGCAGGGCTGCTGTCTCCTGATGCCCCTCTCCTTGGCCAGCAGGTGTTTGTCCTCACGGGGCCTTTCCTCTGTGTGCGCAGTTGGTGTTTCTTTATGTGCCCAGATTTCCCCTTCTTAAAAGGACACCTGTGAGATTGGATTAGGGCCTACCCAGATGGCCTCATTTTAACCTAATCACCTGTGTGAAGACCCTTCTCCAAATACAGTCACGTTCTGTGGAGCAAGGGGTTAGAGATTCAACAGATAAATTTCGAGGGGAGACAAACTTCAGCCTGTGACACTGAGGGCCAGGTGGGAGGTGTGGGTGGAAGTTCTCGGGTTTCGGGACTACCTGCTTTCTCGGCCTGCACCTTCAGTTCACAGGCAGTCCCTGAGAGACAGCTCCAAGGTAGCTAATTCATGGAGGGTGGACACGTGGACTTCATCCTCCAGCCTGCAGTTGTCTGCCGTGGACGCTAACTCAAATTAGACACCTGGAGACACCTGGGCCCAGGCGGTGGCTAGTGGTGACAGGAGCCCTCTTGGGCTTCAGTCCCCAGCCCGCTTCACTTCCAACTGCCCCCCCCCATCACCCACCAAGGGGCATCTGCTGGGCAGGACTAACACCCATGGGACAGGGTGGTCTACAGCGCCTGGGACGGTTATTCCAGTTTCCCGGAATTGCCTATAAAAGTCACAGTGGAGAACAAAAGTGCTTAGCTAGTCCCCCGAGTTCTGAGTTCAGAGAACCTCAGGGCTGAGGCAGCACCACACCCTGGCGTCTGAGTTGCCAACTTGGCAGCACCAGCTCTACCTGTCTTCTCCACCTCTGGAGAAGGAGGCCGCCGGAGCCATGAGGATGGAGCCTCTGGGACAACAGGAAGTCTCTGGGGAAGGGGCAGTCACTGCCACATGGCTTGTCCTCTATCAGCCTTCCCGTGTGGTTGGGGTGTGTGAGCTATTTCCTGCCACCAAGGCAGAGATGAGAATGTGGCTGTTACCTGCTCGGCGAGGAGAGACAGGAAGTCAAGGAGTGGGGTGGGGCGCACCCAAGGGGAGGGTGGGGAGCACCCAGATGAGGGGTGGGGAGCATCTGGAGAGGGCTAGGGGGCACCCAGACAGGGGTGGGGGCACCTGGAGGAGGGGCGGGGAGGGCAGCAGCAGCCTTGCTGTTTCGCCTGGTAGGGGTGAGATCTCCCATGGGCAAGGGGACACTCCCACTTAAACCATCATGGTGATACCAACACTTGCCAGGCCACCCTTGGACTAGAGGACCCAGCAGCAGGAGGCTGAGTGGGGGCCCACAGGAGAGAACAGAACCCCTCCCACCCCAGACCCTGTGTGTCTCCACTCTCAGCCCCGAGAAGGGAGAGAAAGAGTTCAGCATGAAACACAGGGTTAAAGTCGTAGAATGAATAGGACTGCCCTTAAGAACAGGAACAAGGTTGCATTCTTAAATGGAGCTGCTTCCAAAATTATGAAATTAAATGGCACGGTGTGGAAAGAGCAGCCTACACCCAGGGGAAAAGGAATCTTGACAGAACAGCTGTAATACTAATGCAAAAAAATTTCGTTTATATGTGTAATAGTTCGAGTGGCCATAAAATATACACAGACTGGACAGCTTGAACAATAGAAATTGATCTTTTCAATTTGTTACCGAATCAAACTTGGGTCTACTGGCCCTGGGCACAGAAAAAGTCAAACACTGACACTGAGATTTGCAGCAAGAGAAAGTGAGGTGTCTATGCAGGCGCCAAGCAAGGAGGACGGACCGCTAATGCGTAAGAGCTGAACTCCTCGATGGCGCACAAGCAAGGGTTTCTACAGGCAGGGGTGAGGGGTCTCCAGATGAGTTAAGGTCTGGGGAATTCCTGGAACTTCCTTCTCTCTTTTCTGATTTCAGCCTATCTGAGGTCAACTGTGACAGTGGTCCCCATTTTTTATTGGGTGGGGGTCCTGGTTTCTGAAAAACACCTCAAGGACATATGTCAAAGTGTCATCTTTAGTTTCTATAGGGAAACAATCATCTTGTGACTCTGACTTATGTGGGTGGCTATTGTTTAAGCTATTATTATCTTTTTGTTTAGCTGGTTATTCATTTACTTCTCTAATGGCTGGACGCAGGGCCAGCTAAGTGCCTGGAATTTCCCTTGAAGGGATGCAAAATTTTTTCTTTATTTTCGTGCTCTTGGGGAGTGGGAGACTGGTAGGCCCCTGAGAGGGGGTCCCTGCATTGTCTCAAATTCTGGATCAGGGAACCAGCATGGCTGGGTTCTGGTGAGGGCTCTCTTCCCGGCTTGCAGACAGCTGCCTTCTCGCTGTGTCCTCACATAGCGGAAAGAAGAGAGCACTCTCTTTCTCTTTTGATAAGGCCACCAACCTTATAGGATTAGGACCTTGCTGTTATGACCTCATTTAACCTTAATTACTTACTAAAAGCCCCATCTCCATATACAGTTGCATTACTGGGGGTTAGAGCTTCAATATATGATTTTTTTGGGGGTGGTGAGACCATGTTCAAGACACAGGGGTAGTCCTTTGCGAACTTGATTTTTAGTCCTTTTACCAGCCCTGGAAGGAGGTGCTATAATTGCAGCCACAGCCAACCTGAGCCTCTGTGATTTGTACCTGAGAATGGCTAAAGTTGGAATTCAAATACCTGTCTGACTTAATTCAATCTCCCTAATCTCCCAGCTTTGGAAGATTGCCCAGGCATCTACTTTGGCTTCTAAAGTTATGCATCATGTTTAAACAGTTGAGTGTGGTAGGAGCAATGCGTTTGGATGTTGGTGTCAATCTGCTTACAACACCCCCC
>RJWJ010020020.1:0-29589 GCA_004363605.1 Indri indri | reverse complement strand
TAGGAACTTAACTTTCATATCAATTAGCCTATGGTGAAATTCGTTTCCTTATACCTCCTTTTGCTTAAAGTTGCAGTTTCCAAGACCCTGTCGGCCACGCCAAGCGAGGACTTACTGTAATGTATTTAGCATTGCCCGTCACCCTCCATGTAAACGTAGCCTCAAAAGCTCAGGGTTTCTGTTGTATTTGCTGATGTTTCCCAAATGCTCAGAGGAGAAGGTGGCAGGTATCTGAGAATTAGCAATTCATGTGGCTAAATGTGTGTTTACTGGCTGGATAAACAAATGAATGACAGGTAAAAGAGGCCTGTAGGGACTAGGTGGGGCCTCACCAACATGAAAAATTTGCTTCTGAACTTAAAAACTAGCTTATGTTAAAAATGCAGTTTCTACGTTAGAGATTTGCTCTCCTTCTTCCCCTGGGGTAGGTATGTTTCATTGTTACGAGCACAACGGCTTTCTCATGCCTCCACGTCATGCTACAGTGCCAGGTGGTTATGACACAGGTAAAATACGTCAGCTCTGGGAAATGAAGCACCCGTGAGAGGTCTTACCTGAGCTAAGGATTCCATTAAGTTTCTCACAATTTTGTCTTGGTCTTCCGTCAGGATCCTGTGAAGCGTGGCCCGCCTTTCACTGTCCTTCCTCAGCATAAAGAATCCGGAATCTTTTTCTTCAGGGGAAGGGGGTGCACTGTGATCTTCAAAATTTTCATCTGGAATGCTGAAATAATTTATGCAGCATAAATCACAATCTCCTTTATAAAGCAACACATTTAACAACATACTTCTTTCACATATAGTCAGTCAGGATTTTACCCCAAAAAGAGTGTCCGAATTCCTTTGACATCTCTTTCTCCGCAGGATTTGGCTCTTGTTTTGAAAGAGAAGGGGTCCGCCTTTAACTCCGTGTCGGGTGAGACTGAGCCGTACTCACTGCTGCTGCTGGTATCCTCCACCAGGACGGGTACTGGCAAGGATATACTCCTGAGATACTCTGCTGTGATGAGAGGACCAAAAAGATAATCCATGCTTTTAAAAACTTACACAAACTGAAATACCTGTTGAAAGAGGCCTATGTTCTTTATCCAATATGTCTGTGGTCCCCAACCCCTGGGCCGAGGGACTGGTACCGGCCTGTGGCCTATTAGGAACCAGGCCACACAGCAGGAGGTGAGTGGTGGGTGAGTGAGTGAAGCTTCATCTGTATTTACAGCTGCTCCCCACCACTCACATCACTGCCTGAGCTTCGCCTCTGGTCAGATCAGCGGTGGCATTAGATTCTCACAGGAGCACAAACCCTACTGTAAACTGTTCATGTGAGGGATCTAGGTTGCACACGCCTTATGAGAATGTAATGCCTGATGACCTGAGGTGGAGCTGAGGCAGTGATGCTAGCTCTGGGGAGCAGCTGCAAATACAAATTATCATTAGCATATCATTAGCAGAGAGGTTAATAATGTACTAATAACAGAAATAAAGTACACAATAAATGTAATGCTCTTGAATCATCCTGAAACCATCGTGCCTCTGGTCCATGGAAAAATTGTCTTCCATGAAACTGGTCCCTGGTGCCATAAAGGTTGGGGACCACTGCAATATGTCATTGCAATGAGCAGCATAATTACACTACACAAGGAGCTGGCTGTGTGACTATGACTGGCTCCCTTGCTCAGTATAACCCATGCGGGGCAGCCAGGAAAGGGCCTCCTGGGCCCCAAAAGGAATATCTCAGGGGTGTAAAACAGTAAGGAAGAACCAGGCTCAGTGGGTCCTAGGTTCTGACCCCCTGATTTCTATTGTTTATTATTTTTATTTACCAGTCTTGGTTTTCACATCTATAAAATACAGGACCAGATTCGTAATTTTTAGACCATGTTGCTTAGAGGCTTAAGGGTCCACCTTAGCATTTTGGAGCTGCTGTGGATAGGATGAGTGAGTTGAATGCTGTAAGTCTAGACCACAGGTTCCAATTCTGTTTTACCTGAAACAAATATGCTCTGACCACAGGTTCCAATTCTGTTTTACCTGAAACAAATATGCTCTGACCTTTACGCATAACAATTCTGCTTAAGGACACACATAAAAAAAGATTCTTTGCTAAAAACAAATTTTGGAAACCAGCGGACTTGATGATCTCTTAGGTCTTTCCTGGTCCTCGGATGTTAATGATTCTAGAGCAAACACGGCTTCTACTTTATTTGAATGGAGACTAAGGTGGCACAATAGGAGCTGCCTACATTTCATCAAACGCCAGTTTTAAAGATAGTAATTCCTGCCAGGAACGTTTTAACCAAACACATATCCCAATGCTATAAAAGTCTTTTACGAAAGAAGGTGTAAAATTATAAAAAAGGAAATCCACTGTTGCCTGGAATCCCCTTTTTACTTAATTCTTCTTGAGCTGGGCTGAATCAACAACTGCCCGTCTCAAAGATGGGGGGTGGCAGTCAGCAGGGGACTCGTGACTCCGGTCACCGTGATTGCAGATCGATGATCATTTACGGGGAGGGGGCTGTGGCAGTGGGCCATAGAGACTCCGCTCAGACAGGTGGACAGGTTTGAAAAGCACTCATCCCCTAACTCTGGTTTATGAAAATCTAAAAGCCAGACAGGCCTTTCCTCTCCTTTTTTCCTTCCCTTCCTCCTACTATTTTCAGAGTCCATACCTTAAGATTCCAAGTATATATGTGTTTGTGTTGTATTATATGTTGTATATTCAACTAGAAGAAAATACACCAAAATATGCCGTACAAATTGAGCATTCCTAACCCAAAAGTCTGAAACCTGAAATGCCCCCAAATCTGAAACTTTTTGAGGACCAACATGACACTCAAAAGAAATGCTCATTGGAGCATTTTGGATCTTAGATTAGGGACACTCAGCCAGTAAGTACAATGCAAATATTCCAAAATCCAAAAAATCTCACATCCGAAACACTTCTGGTCCCAAGTATTTCAGATAAAGGATACTCAACCTGTAATATTAATGGTACTTATTTCTAGAAAACATGATTTGGGGTGATTGTAATTTTCTTTTCTTTTTCCAAAATTTCTATAATAAGTATTATTTTTGTAGTCAGAAAAAAATGTTATTGAAAATATTTTCATAAGCAAATATTCAAGAGGTAGCCACATTACCAAGAACTTGATATACCTAATAATATACTTAGTGATGATCCAGAAGATGAAAACTATCTCATTACATAGTAGGAAATGACATTTCTCTGAAAGTATGTCACCCCTGACACTGGGAAGCTCTTCCATGCTGCTCAGTCTTGGGAAGGGTTTTCTAACCATATCCAGGAGCATCCTTAATCATATAATTCTGCAGGAAGGACACATCCCACCCCTGGTTACATCAAAGATGCCATGCAAGACCATTCTTTTACTCTATCCCACTTGTAGGCCAGGTGCAAAGAGCAGGTTTTAGAGGGGTATTAGCTTTGGTTTCACCTGTAGGGAGAAAGAGGGAAATGTATACAGCTCCCACACGGACGTTGATCTTGGGGAAACCATCTTACTGGTCAGTAACTAAAAAGTTTTCCAAGGATGAACTGGTTGAACTACTTTATTTAAATGATTCTGCAGCAGAATCACCAGAGGGTAGGAAGCAAGGTGCTGCCAAGAAGAGTTGCTGAGTTGATTAATCAAACACCACAATGTCTTATTTGAGTGTGTAGAGAAGCCCAATTGCCTACACTGAAGATGTAAGGCAGGGCAAAGTGCCTGGCATGCAGCATTTTCCAAATTCGCTTGTGCATGGAATCCCCCTTTTCTGGAGCAGCTCAGGGGCCTCGTATTTTCATGAGCCGTATTTTAGGTAGTGCCGGTATGGCAGAAGACAAATGAGTGACCTCTTCCTTGCTGGTAACAGGAAAGTTGGCTGAGAGCAAAAAGGTTTTTCAGGCGACCCAAACCAGGACTACTTTTGAGAGGACGTTTCTGGGGGTGGTCAATGTGGTGTGCTTTGCTTCACTAGAGAGATAATCTCAGCCATATCTGAGGAAACAGATTTCAGAATGGACAAAACAGCTGCTTGGAAGCAAGACTTTCATTGCTATGACATGTCAAGCCCCTAAATTTAAATATTGCTGATGGGCAAAGATAGCTGAAGAAAGGTCTTTTGCTTTCGTGGAATAGCCAGTATCCTTCATAAGGAAGGATTTATGGAGCTCACTGCTGATCCCTGATACTCAGGGGGAGTTTCTTCGCCAGCCCATAGATTGGTGATCCTCTTTTCAATGCATGCCACACTCAGAAACGGAGATGCTCACCATTTGTATTTCAGAAATAAAACTGACATTTCTTGACAATAAATAGATTAAATTCTATCTAAAACACTCCAAAGAGTTACTATCATGTGTTTCAATCCCTGTTTGTGTACAGGGCATGTATCTAAAGAAGAGAAGGAGTAAAGACTTGAATTATCCTGCTTGTTGGCTTCTTGGTCACATTATGTGGTTTGATTACCCAGTAATGAGACAGCCTGTATCATACCCATGAAAGTTAAGGTTGCTACGGATACTGATTGCCTCAAAGGAGACCTAATGAGGTAAAACTGTATGTGCTTAAAGATGGAACCTAGTGCCTGTCATTATGGCTCACTTAGGAAATACAGGGACTTACAGATATTCTGCACGCCCTGTGTGCAAACCCCTAATTCCCTCCTCTGCCTGATTTTAAATTTGGTCATTCTAGATTGATTTCCCTTCTCCGATAGGCCCATGCATTCATTCACCCGACACATAGCTTCTGATCATCTACTCTTTGTTGGGTAGCCAACAGGACTTACTAATAGGTTGGCATGAACAGTGTGAAAGGGAGGAATCAAAAAAGATCCCAAGGTTTCTGGCTTAAAAAATGGCTAGAGGCATGTACTACTTACACACTAAGGAGAAAGAATACAGGCTGAAGAGGAAGTTCTTTTTAGTGGGAATGGGGTACGATTTGACAGTTCAGTTTGGGAAATGAACAAGGCCATTGGCTAAGAGTCTGGAGCTCAGAGGAGACGACTGAGCTAGAGATGCAACCTGAGCAGCCCACTGCCTAGAGATGGCATTTAAAGCAAAGGATGACATAATTTAAGGAAGGATTAGAAGACAGCATAGGACCCAGCCGTTACGGACAACAATATTCAGAGGAAAAGAGGAGGATGAAGAAGCAGCAAAGGAGAAAGCCCAGGAGCAGCCACGAGGCTGGAGGAGAACAAGGAGAATGGGGTGTCTGGAAGCCCACACGGCAGAGGGCCACAGCTAAAGAGATCCAGGATCCAGCTGGGGTTTTGGCCTTCTATGGAAAAATAGATGCTTCCTCTATTGTAAGGGGTGGGAAGAGGGAGAAAAGCAGTGCTGAGGCAGGTAGCCTTATGTGTTTGCGGTAGAATAGGATCAAATCCACACCCGAGGTTTCTAGCTTCTCGAGTTAAGATTTCCAGTCAAGTGAGAAAGTGTGGTGCCTTTCTGCGGTAGTTGTCACTGTAAACAGTGAGAAGCTCAAGTGTAATTACTTCCAGAAGAGCATGCTGACAGTTTCTGGAGAGCACAGAGGTCACGAGTCCCTGGACATCAGCTCGTCTACACGTCTACACGAGTGACTGGGGCTTCAGGCCGTGAGAGGAGCCCGGCGGGGTTTCCAGCCACCGGCAGCCTCACTGCTGCTGCTCTGCCAACTGTTGAGAAACCCTCTGATGTGGGGCTGACCGTGAAGAGTCTAGAAGATGAATGAACCTCTCTGAGGATATGTCAAAGGTGTGTCTCTAGAGAGGTGTTTCTCACCGCTCCATTCCTGGGGCTGAGGGGAAAGGATGAGAGCCCAAAATTCCCTAAGAGACGGTTTACCAGGAAGCCAGGGGTAGGCTGGAGTGGGAGGGGGTGAATGGCCAGTCTGTGGACCCCACACTGCTGGGAGCTCCTACCTAGGGAAGGGAGATGGTCTCACTTTAAGGAATTAGATACGTTCCTGCTTTGGGAAAGTGGGAATTTTCTAAATCCCTTCCATCACAGCCTCAGATCCTAATAGCTGTTCATGAGCACCAGGGACCTTCATGGTTCTCCTTCTCCAGGATGGTCTGGAGACAAAGCCCAGCCCCACGCAGTCACCTCACTGGCCATCCTGCCTCCAGTCTCCAATTGTCCAAACCTCAAATAATGGGTCTCACGCTTTAGTGAACATAAGAATCATCTGGGTTCACTTAAAAGTACAGGATTCCAGGTTGCACCTTGAGGTTCTGAGAAGGGCCAGGCATCTTCATTTTCAGCAAGCATCAAAAGGGACCCATGCAGGCAGGATCTAGGTCTATTTGAGTCACTTCTATAATCCTAGTGTCTAGTTCTTATATTCCCAGGGCTAAGTGCATAGTAGAAGATTGAAAATGTCATTAGTGAATGTTATTCAATAAACCATCCTTCACACAACTATCAGAATGGTCCTTCAACAGCTTCACTGTCCAATATGGCAGCTACTAGCCTCATATGGTTATTTACATTAACATTTAAATAAAAATAAAAATTCAGTGCCTCAGCCATGGCAGCCACATTTGGAGTGTGTAATAGTCATATACGACTAGTGGCTAACGCACTGGACAGTACAGGTATAGGACATTCCTGTTATTGCAGAATTATAGACCCAATGCTGGTCTAGAACACTGTTCCAGATTAAAGTCTTTCCCTGGCTCCCCACCCTTCTTTGCTAATTCCTTAGCATTTTATAAGAAACCTTTGGGATCTGAGCCTCTTACCACTCCTGTGTCGTCCCTCCCCTTATGTTTAAGCACCAGCAGTGCTGAGCCACAAGGGCTCCCTTAGCACCCGGTGGGGTTTCACACATCCGGGCATCACCTGGCTCCCTCCCCCCATCTACCTGATAGACTCACAGTCATCCTTACTCATCAGATACCACCCATTGGGAAGTCTTCCTTGAAGCCATGTTCTCAAACTGACATAAATCACTGTCTTCGCCTTTGTGACTCCCTCAGTACAGACTAAATTATACTATGGCAGGGTTGGTTTCTTCCTCTGTGTCTCCCCCAAGATCGATAGCTCCTTAAAGTCAGGAACTCTGCCTTTATCATCCTTACACACTCAAGGCCTAGCAAATTTCCTGTGCACACAGTAAGTGCACAATTTGTGTTTACGTTAAAGTGAATCACTTAAATCTCTGGGTGTGTGCGGCGATGGGAGCAATCAGGATTAGACAAGTCACGTCTCTTTCTAAATGGGAAGGAGGGCGCCATCATTGTCACTCTCCCGCCACCCCTTGAGGGGAAGCCGAGTGCAGTGAGTGACGGTGGAGGCCCGCAGGAGTAGGGCAGAGGCTTGTGCTCTGGACAGAAGCAGGGATATGACCTATAAAAAATACCTGGGGAAGGAAGAGGCCTGTAGCTCTTACTTTCCGGGAGGAGAGCAAGACCAGGTCATAGTTCACGGTTTTAATTAATAGGAGGCATGAAGTTCTCTGTAACACCTGAGAACAATCAGATGGGCTTTTAGCTCTGGATTTGGTTAGCACAGCTGTCTTGCCTTCCCAGGGAGCAGAGGGAAGCATTCAGCAGCCACATCATGTGGGTCATGGTATCCCTTCAGCAGAGGGTCTGAACAGTTTCATCATGCAGGGAGTTGGGGGCTGCCCATTCTTTCTAGGCCCAAGTTCACGAGTGAGGACAAAGAATGAGAGGGCACATGGGACCCTGACTGCCAGCGCTGGGCAGATTTACACCTTCCATCTCACACTCACACTGAGGCACATGGCCACTGAGCAGGTGTGGGCAGAACTGCCCACTTAAATAATCATTCTCTCTCTCTCTTTCTCTCTCTCTCTCACCAAATGTGTATAGTTGAGTTCACAGAAGTTAAAATGTGTGTGATGGGAATCTGTTTCCTGCAAACAAAAACCAAGTCACATGGAAGGGATCAAATGATCATAGATTGAGCTTCTGGGCACAGCTCCAAGGTACTTTTAGGATAGTATTTTATTTTATTCTTAGAACCAAATCTGTGAAGTAAGTATAGATTGACGGATGAAACAAGTAAACTGCTGCATGTCACATAATTAGAAAGTGGCTCAGTGGGATCAGAACTGACTTCTGCGTAGTTCCAAAGTCAGTGCCCATTGTATCAGGCGGGTCAGAGGCTGGGCAGGGCTGTGGGCTCTGCCTTGTGAAGACATAACGGCTGCCTTCTAGGAGGAAGTTGGGGGTGTCTCTCCTCTTCTCAGAGACCTCCCCTGACTCTGGGAATGGCAGAAGAAAAGATGGAGAGTTTGTTCCCAGGAAACCCCAATTAATGGGCCTCTTCTCTGGGCTAACTGGTTTGGGGGCACCTGACGAACCTGCAAAAACCGGCCCCTGGCTCACAGAAGCCAAGCACAACACACGTTAAGCCCTGCACTATGTGACCCATCCAACTTAGGAAAAGCCAAAACCACGTTCATTTGTTTACTATTCTTTGAAATACTTTAGTTGATCTTCCTAGAGCAAATCTCCCGTTTTAGTCATGATCTACAAAAGCCAACTTTAGAAAACAAAAGCACAATCCCTTCTGACCAACTAAAAATAGAATGTATGATCCCACAGATGACAGAGGAAAGTATCTGACATTGAAATTTTCCATAAGAAACCCATTAGGTCTAAGTCACTGGCTCCTAGATAAGAAATTATGGACTTCACTCAAATTGAAGATTTCAAAAATAAGGTCACCATCTTGCATTTACGGAGGAACAATTTAAGATTCCCTCATGAAAGAGAAAGGTGAGGGGCTTCCAAAGGCATGAGCCCAACCAGGCTTGCAGCTGTGCACATCCTTAGTACCCAGAAGCCCTCACGTGAGCAGGGAGCAGAGGATGAGGACGCTTCATCGGAAGGTCAAGAGTTTAACACGTGATACTCCAGGCCTGAGCTCAACAGGCAAAGGTAAAAACAAACTCACCGTTTGATCCAGCTGAAAGAGCTGTGGGAAGAAAAGCAAACAGCAATAAATAAGCACACGCTGGATTTGTCGTTAAACTGAGAAATCAACAAAAAGCCAATGCTTGAAATGGGATCAGTGTCCTTTCCAAACATTCAATCTGCCCATCCTCATCCAACATAAACACCAAAAAATGCCAAGAACAATTGAATCATTTACTTGTTTTTTCTTTCTGAAATGAGATATGGAAATTATTACAAAAAGACAATTTATTTAGATTTTTACACTGCTGTTTTATTTATAGCTGGCAATCTTCCACTGTCTTTCTTTTTTTTTTTTTTTTTTTTTTTTGGCCGGGGGGAGATGTAATTATTCAGAAAGACATTCTCTAAGAGGCAGCAGGTATTTTCCACTGCCTAAAATTAAAAGAACATATTATTATTACCTAGATGGCTTGGAATTGCACAGCTCTATAATAGCCCTGTAGCGGTAGTTCGTGGTTTCAGCTCTAAAAGGCTACATTTCACCCCTTTTTCACGTTAACCTTAGTGTTGACAATGCTAGAATGATATAGATGCTGATATGTTAGCTACCTACTATGTGACAGAAGACTATTATTGCAGCACTATTTAAAATAGCCAAGATACGGAGTAAACCTAAGTGTCTATCAATAGATGAATGGACAAAGAAAATGGGGTACATCTACACAATGGAATATAATTCAGCCATAAAAAAGAATGAAATCCTGTCATTTGCAACAACACGGATGGAACTGGAGCACATTATGTTTAGTGAAATAAGCCAGGCACAGAAAGACAAATACCATGTTTTCACTCATCTGGGGGCTAAAAGAAAACCACTGAACTTATGGAGATAGAGAGTAGGATGATGGTTACCAGAGGCTGGGAAGGGTTGCAGGGGAGGGAAGAAAAAAGAGGAGATGTTTAATGGGTGCAAAAATACAGTTAGATAGAATGAATAGGATCTAGTGTTTGGTAGCACAATAGGATGACTATAGTTAACAATAATTTACTGTTTATTTTAAAATAACTGAAAGAGTAGAATTTGAATGTTGCTAACACAGGGAAATGAAAAATGCTTGAGGTGATGGAAACCCCAATTACCCTGATACGATCATTACACATTGTATGCTTGTATCAAAACATCACATGTACCCCATAAATATGCACAACTATTATGTATCCATAATTAAAAATAAAAATTTTTTTTAAAAAGATGACTATTATGTGTGATATCCCAGCATTTGTGAAATCGATGGTAACACAGATACCTGATACTGGAACCAAATGCCTGAGGACATCATGCTAATGTTTATACCAATTTCCAGTAACATCTGTAAACTCATCTGTTTACTTCTGGAAGATTATTCCATCTTAAAAGTTTAGGATTTAGTGACTCCGGCCCATATCCTCTCATCGCAGCCACATACCTGAAAGCTTAGGTTGTGTCTTTTTCTTTTTGCTTGAAACTTTCAAGAACTCATCGATAAGCAAGTCATTAGCACAGGCTCTCTTGTCAGGGTCAGGTTCAAAACATTTCAGTATGAACGCCTTGGCCTCTGCAGACATGGACTCCGGGATCTCAGGGTGGACTTTAAACATTCCCACCTAAGACATAGATATAAAAAGCACAATGTGTCTTCTGAGTGACCATCTCATCACCTGAGCTCCAGGCTCCATAACTTGGTCCCCTAGTGCAACAAGGCCCTTTATCACATACTACAAGCTCATGGCTTCTCTCAAAGCGAGATAAGATGTGTTTTCTGTAGGTTAGGGAAGATTTACAGAGTGCTTATGTAACTTTACCAACGACACAGGCAGAGCAATTAGTTTAAGACAGTAGACGGCATTATGAAGTAATAATTCAGTCCTTCGAAGCTTTAGAACACATTAGTATACTGGCACAAAAAAAAAGGATATTTTAAATTGAGACCACTGAGTTGTTTACAATAGCTATGTGCCAGGCATTGTGCTGGGGTTTTTCCATTTATGAATCTCCTCGAATACTTCTGACAACCCAGTGGATTAAACATTATCCTCATTACACCATGAGGAAAATGAGGCTCAGAAGAGACGAGGTTACATGGTTATGAAAAGACAGATCTGGGATTTTTGAACCTTGATTCGCTGGGATTAACGCCTATGTTCTTTCCCCTAATACATGATTTGTGAATATTTTACCAGTTTCAAATCACCTACATTAAAAGACATATTTAAAATTGCCTTAAAATTTTTATAATAGCATTATATAGCATTACATAATAGCATTATATTTATGGCATTTTTATAACAACTAGAATTTACTTCCTGTTGCTGCTATTCTAAAAAGTGTCTAATGATATTTTTATGTACTAAATGTACAGAGAAAATTTTCTAAAGAAATCTTTTTGTTAGTATATAGTTTATATAAATTTATCATTATATAAGTAACAATATGTAATTATTTGTAAGAATTATATAGCCTTTACTATGGGTCTGCCACAGTTCTGAGTGCTTTGCATATATGAGCTCATATACTCCTCAAAAAACTCCTATTAGACAGGTACTATCTTTATCCCCATTTTATAGATGAGGAAACCAAGGTCCAAGGAGGTTAAGTAATTTGCCCAAAGTCTCAAATGTCTTGATCATGTTAGGGCCTGGATTCAAACATTGTAAATTAGTGCCCGAGCTTACATCCTCTCATCTCTCTAAGATAGCATGACTTCCTGGGCACAGCTTAGGCTGGCCTAACAGTGACAAAGGCATGTGGTATAATAATCACTGCACTCATGTGCTATAAAGCAGCATTTCAGAGTAAGTCCTAGATACTGGTGAAATCTTGAAAGCTGGCCAAGAAGAGAAAGCCTTCCAATCACAGCAAGACAGGAGGCTATCTTGGCACCTGTCATCACTCTTTCAGGCTTGATCACACCACTTGTTTTTATACCAGCAGTGTCCTATCGGATCATCTCAAGCTTAAAACAAGCTAAGCTTTGCACAAAAGCAGGAGGTAGAATCTGTAACACGTGGCCCCTCACAAGAGGCTGTACACAAAGGGGAGCAGCAGGAATAACAATTATCATCAAATGGATTTTCTCAGTGATAAAGTGAACAGTAGCTGTGTGCTTTACTTCTTGGGAAGCAGATGCCCATTTCACACTGCCCGTTTGAAACTGGTGGCCCAGCACCAGAAACTGCCTGGTGGCCTGGCAGGAGAGGGCTGCAGGGAATCAGAGGCAGGTCATTGCCATGCCCAGTCCCCAGATCTCGAAACTGTGGCACCTGAGCTCTCGCAGGCCTATTACTGTATCAGGTGCCTCCTACTTCGGGAGGCGGGGCTGCTTCCCACTCCCGAAAGAGTTACGAAGGGGCAAATTCACAGGCTAGAAGAGCAGATATATGAGAATAAGACTGATTTACTTAAAATGGTAATTGTGCCCTTTAAAAAGGAAGCCTTCAAACTATTATGGTAAAGAAAAATATTGATTTGATTTAATTCCTAAATGGGTAAAAAAAAATGTTCTTATATCTCCCTCCATGAAAAATTTTCAGACTGTTTCCCAAAGAGCTTAAATCATCTTCCATATAGTGATGTGTTATTTATACTGTGTTGTTAAAAGGTGGGCAAAGGAAGTCACATAGAATCTCACTTTATCGCTGAGAAAACTAAGGCAGAGAGAGACCCATTGTGTAAGGCACAGATACTGACTCTGACGAGAGACAGAACCTTCTTGAATTTTAATGTGCTCTCCGTTCATGCTTACTTAGGCTCCTTTCCTTTTACCTAAAAAAACAGGACATACACACATAGAACATCCGGTAGCTATGAAAAGGTTTATCCATTTGTTTTTTAGATAAATGAAGTATGACCTTGAACATAGCCGCTTGTGGTTCTCCCAGTTCATAAAACGGTGGTTTTCCTGTGGCCATTTCAATGATGGTGCAGCCCAAAGACCAAATGTCGGCTGCTTTTCCGTAGCCTCTTGGTCCTTTATCTATTATTTCTGGTGCCATATACTGAAGGGTACCTGGAAATAATTCAAACACATTTCTACTTTAACAAGAGAAAACAGATGGATCTCTAATGACAGTTTCAATTTTTCTATATAAATAAGACAACTTCACAAACATGATTCGAGTCCTCACATCTCATCTTTTTTGAGTTCGTTTTCTCTGCTGTTAATAAAAATTGAAATAGCAGCTTTTATAATGCATTTTATCAGTGACAAAAAAATAATTTGCCAATATTATCTGGTTGTGAATAGGTACATTCTCCTTCCCTAGACAGTGGAGTATAATCGAGACATCATTTCATTGGGACCTCTTAGAAACTTCTAACAATTAGTCTTTTGAAAACAAGAGAATGCACCAACCAACACACATTTTCTGCGTTCAGTTCTCCAAGTGCATGAAGACTGTTATTATGTACACTTCTGAACTTTTCCAGGAAAAATCTAGTTCATTCATCCATTTCCTTAGATCTATCTAGATCTCTCAATTCCTGAATTGAATGCTTAGTTTTTCCCCTTTCATTTTTATTTCTTAATCATGACAGCATGAAGATTCTGAAAGCAATTGTGAAAAATAATGCAAATAAATTTCTGGTGTACCCTGTTCTGTAAATCAAACGTACATGACTCCGGCTGTGCCTGTGGTCTGTGGAATAACAGGTTTAACAGACCAAAGACAGAGCCATCAATACAGACAAATCAGATAGCGTGAACAAGAATAAAATGCAAAAGAGGAGATTTAAAGCCGCATGAAATCAGAGAGTTGAAGAGTGTGACGGAAAGCATTAAGAGGTGGGCTGAGAGCCCTTGGTTCTGCTTCTGGCCTGGTACATCCCAGCTAAATACCCCATTGCAAATACCTCATTGGCCCAAATGAGAGGCTGGATTTAGATTCTTAATACCCCCCAGATTGGTTTTCCAAAGTCTAGCAATGGGTCGGGAGCGTGACTAGGAACATATTATTACCATATTCTCCGTTTCTGATATACAAATAATATAATCAGCAAACAGGAACCCATCCAAGATGTCATGCTTATTAACTTCAAAGCCTGAGATGTTTGCCAAAGCAGCTACTTTAGTATTCTCTGATTCATAACCAAAGTGACAGACAATCCGATAAATACACATTACACCTTTTATGAATGCCTCACGCATGATTTACATTAATAGGTGAAAGCTGTAAAATTCCTCCAAACTGTTCCTATGAAAACCACTGTCACAGGCTAGAAACTGACTGTTGTTCATAAAAATAAATAAAAGGGTATCATTTTTGTCAAGTATTGTCATCTTGCAGGTTCATCCTCCAGACCTCATCACTGCCAGGCAATAGTTCATGCTCACATTCACATACAAATGCACATGTCTGTTCTCAGAACGCTTTTCACCTGGCCAAGGATAAGGCAACCACACTCCCCAAAGACTCACGTACCCTTAGTATAACATTGTTATGATTTCTCTTCATTTTATAGCTTTCCCCCAAGTGATAATTTTTTATGATTTAAATAAAATCAAGTGGTCTTTTAGAAAATAAGTGTTGAAGCCTACCCCTCCCTTTTGTCATCTGTGTCCAGAACAAAATTAATGAGAGAATTTAAGTTGTACTAATATCTAAGTAGGAATTGTACCTGATTAGAAATATAATAAATTTTAAAAACTGGGCAATTCAAGTAATATCAACAATAAATTATGCAATATTTTACTCATCAGATAATTATTCAAAGAGCTCTATCTGCCAATTGTGTTTAATTATCCCCCACTGAGCAAGTGCCAAAAAACAGGTTGAGTCATGTATTCATATCTGCTCCTCTTTTTATTCCACAAACACCTGACATACAATATTTTATACGAAGAAATTTACAGAGCTGGATAATGAAGATCCAAGCCAATCTGAACATCAGGCTAAGGAAAACAAGTAAGAGTATTAACCCTAAAATCCATACTTCACATATCTCAACTCCAAAATTTTTTTTAAATTACTTTGAACTATTTTAGGATTTCTTTGCCACTGCAACTACGCAGGGAGGTGGAACAGCTTAGTGGTTAAGGTTGATGTCACACTTCATTCATTTATTCATTCATTCAACAGATCTACATTGAGGGCCTACCATGGGTTAGACACTGTCCCAGGAGTACACAGCCAGAAATCCCTGGGCTCGTGGAGCTTACATTTTTGCAATGGAAGGCAGATAATAAACTATCAGCATAATAAGTAAATTATGTAATACGTTAGAAAATGATGTACTATGATAAAAAAAAAAAAAAAAAAGACCAGGGTAAAGGGAATCAGAGTGCCCAGAGAGACTGCCATGGTAAATGGGGTGTTCATGGTGGATCTCACTGAGGAGGTGACATCTGAGTCAAGACTTGAAGGAGGTGTGGGAATTAGCCATGCAGACGGCTGGGGGAAGAGAGTGACTGGCAGAAGGAAAAGCATGTGCAAAGGCCCTGCAGCAGGACCCTGCCTGGTGTCACGGAGGAAATGCAGGAAGGCGCAGTTTCGGCGCAGAGTGAGCAAGGGGAGAGGAGCAGGCAATGGGGTCTGAAACGTAATGGACTCTGAATCCGGTCAGAGCCTTGTCCACCACTGCAAAGCCTTTGACATTTGTCTACTCTGAAAGAAATAGCCCTCGAGGGCTCTGAGTGATAGGGCTTGGTTTATGTTTTAAAAGGATCGCTCTGGCTGCTATGCTGTGAATAGACGGGAGGGGGCAAAAGTGATGCAGGAGAACAGTTCGGAGGCAACAGGAGTGATGCATGTGCGCGATGGGGGTGGCAGCAGTGGAGGTGGTGAGAACTGGTCCAATTTCAGGCACATTTTGAAGGCAGAGTGAGGAGGCTTCCTTGATGGACTGGGTCGCAGTGTGGGAAAACAGAGGTGCCCCGGGAAGTCTGGAGTGGCCATGAACTGAGACAGAAGAGTGTAGGTGGGGCCAGGTTTGGGGGAAAGACAATTAACTCCATTTGGCCTGTTGGGTCTAGTTTGAATCTCAGCTCTATTACTAACTAGCTTTGTGACTGTGGGCAAATTATTTAACCTCTTTGAACCTTGATTTTCTCACCATAAACTGAGACAATTATACCTAACAATTAGGGTTGATGTATGAATTTCAATGAAACGAGGTATGTAGAAAAAGCACTTAGCACAGAGCCAGGTATACAGTAAGCACTCCATACATGGGGGTCACTGCTGCCTTTCGCCTCACCAAAATCGCCAAGAGGTGGAACAGATCAATGTCCTTGGGCTCAATTCATCAGAGGCTGGCTAAGCGCCTGGGACTTACTTGGTGGGCACCGAGTTCGTGCTGTGAGGCCTATGGTGTGGAGGGACCCAGGCCTGCACACCCCGGCCTAAGCACCGCTGCTGGGGACAGATCCAAGCACGTTAGTCACACAGGTCACTTTCATGTGAGGCCAGTGGGAGAGGTACGAGCAAAGGGCCGTGCAAGGATTGCTTTCCTACAACTGCTTTGGGGATTTTCCAAAAAATGTTTTCAAGATTTAGCAAAAGAGATTCTATTAACATCCTGTCCCACAATGTATGTGAAAGTAGGGATTTTCCTTTCAGAAGTTACTGAGTCTTGGCAGCATCTAAAATGTCTCTTGCCAAGTTGAGCGTATGAAGAAAGAAATGTGAAGACATTTGTCTCCGGCCATATCCCGAATGCACAGATCTCCTTTAATCTTATAAGCTACGTAGGGTTGGGCCTGGCTAGTACTTGGATGGAAGAGATGTGAAGACATTCAAAGTTCCTAACAGGTTGGAATTTATTTTATTGAAAAAGACGCATTCGAAATGTGTTTAATTCTGTGCCCTGAAATACCCATTGCCTTGAAGGTGGGACCTGGGCCAGAGGTGTCACTGACTGAATGTTCTGAGGAGAAAGCTTATGGAATCTCTCTCCTCCTTTCCACCTCCCAGGCTACCAGAGGTGGGGCCAGAAGGTGAAAGTAAAAAGCAAAGGAGAGATTAAAAATCTGAGTTCCATCATGTACACACCTCTGTGACATCTGACAGTGACGTCCCTTCTCTCTCACTCAACTTCCTCATCTGCAAAACAGAAGTGCTACCACCTACCTCACAGAACTCAGAAATGGGGATGTCTGGCCATTATGCTTTACAGGAGACCAAAGATTATTCGTTACTTTTTTTTTTTGCTAAATATCTCTTTCTCTAATACTGTAACAGAAGAACTTAACACTTCATGAGAATCAGCATGATGGAGTGATAAGAACTTGGAGTGGAGACTTGGTTGAAGTCCCAGATCAACCCCATAACTGTTGAGTAGTCATTAATCTCCTGAGCCTCAGTTTCCTCTTGGCTACTGTTACCTTTTTGGAAATCACTTCATCTCCTCCCTCCCAGGACTGCACCAGAGGCAGCTCAGTCACTGCGTTGCCTAATTTCTCAGGAAAGCTCTCTCCCCACCCCTCTTCTGAGCTGGTGAGTCACTTCCTCTTTCTGAATTGAAATCCTACGGTTATTTATACTGTGGAGTAGGGGAATAGACCACAGGGAGTAAACAGACTGGCAGAGGGAATTCATAGTCCAAATGGGAAGTGATCAGGGTATGAGTAAGAATCACAGAAAGGTTCAGCTAAAGAAATGTTTCAAAAAAACGATCTTGCCAAATTGTAGGCCAAGCGGGAGAGAAATAATGACATGAAAAGAAAAAAACAAAAACCGCATTGAGAATTTAAAAAAAAAAACCTCTTCAGTGGCATTAAGCAGGAGTCTAAGCAAGTTGTATAAACACAAGGAGAGAAAAGGGCCACATCAAATTCTATACAACATTTTTCAGTGAGCACGAAAAAATACCAACATTAATGGATGTGAGAACACCGAGTGAATTTCTCTCTCACGTTATACTTGAACTCTGCAATTATTTTTTTTAATTACGTAAGATCTGTATCGTTGTTGTAAAAACATACCAGTAAAAGTTTCAGTACATGGGTTTATGCCAGCAAGCCTCTTTGATGTCCCAAAGTCAGAGATCTTGAGAACGCCACTGTAGGTATTAATCAACACATTGTCACCCTAGAGAATAAAGGACTTTAATCACAAATGTTATCTTTCTTCAGATACTCTTTGTTGTAGTTAAGTCCAAAAAAAAGGTGTCCTTAGAGCAAAGAGACATTCTGTATTCTTTGTGAATAATACTCAATAGCGAATTCTTAATACCATTTTTTATTTATATATTATCAGTTATTCAAAATCTGCTACTCAGGTCACATGGCTCCTAATCAATTAGAGCTTGCTGCTGTTTACAAGTGTGTAATGATATATGTATGATAAGTTAAATTATGATATTCATAACTTTCCAGCCACTTTACTTTCTCTTCTATGTTGCTTGACTTCTTTTCCTGGAATATTTAAGGACATCACAGATAAGTGGGCACTTGGGTTGATTTTAGGGTAGTAATATTAACTTATTTTCCATAATCCAGCTCTGTCAAAAATTTATTAGTTCTGAATTTTCTCTTTTTAAAGAAGATCTAAAGTTATCATTTTAGTTTGTTCTCTTAGAAAATCTATGTAATTATTTTAGTTCAATCCATGAATGTGTGATAATTGTGAGAAAGGGGGACTTCTTTTTCTTCTAACCATTCATCTATTGATTCGGTAAGTATTCATTGAGTAGCTATTATACTGTGGGCAAGGATACAAAGATTAACCAGTTTATAAACTTCTTGGGAGCAGGAACTATCCCGTTTAACTTTTTTTTTTTAAAAAAGACAGGATCTACAGTAGAGACTGGGCTATGTTGCCCAGGCTGGTCTGGAACCCTTGGCCTCAAGCGATCCTCCCACCTCAGCCTCCGTAGTAGTTGGGACTATTGACATGTGCCACCGCACCTGGCTCCCTGTTTAACTTTATACTGCTGCACCCCCACCCCGCAGAGCTCATACCAAACATCACATGGTGGGAATGCAATCTTGTTTGCTGAACAGTTAAAGAGTTTATTCCTTGAGTAGAAGAGGTAAGACATGAACATAAATAACTGATTCAGCATAGCATATTTCTGCTGTTTCTAAGATATACCTATTCACCATTCTAAGTTAATACTTATAAATAACAATATGACTTTTGCAAATAAAATAATAACACAGCAAGGAACTCGTGAAAGTGAATCCCGGCGCACCCTACCTTTATGTCCCTGTGAACAATCTGATTGTCATGGAGGTATTTTAATCCTTCCAGTATTTGCTTTGTATAAAAGCCAATTGTTTGCTCATTGTCTTTTAATGGGCCCCATTTGGAACGAAGAAGAGCAGAAAGACTTCCTGTAAAGTAAGGAGAAAGAGTGGATAAAATCTTACTTATCCAAATGAGCTCTTTAAGCATATTAATAATGTAACACTAATTTAAGCCAACATTCATTGGTTGTTCACAGCAGCCCAGGAACTGTACCAGATACTGGGCTTGAACAGGAAAATATCCCTATTCTGAAGACGTTTGTTATCAAATACAGTCTAAGTAAAAGGCCAATGTCAATTGCTAACCTTAATCCAAGTCATCATGATTGATACTAAAACGGTTCCAGTATTTATTTATTGTCTCTGTGAAATTAAATAATTCAAACTTAAAGCTGTTGGAACTTTAAATTATTTGAGCCTTAATTGCAGCTACGGCTTCTGCTTCTCTGATTATAGATTAAATCTCTTTCTCATTTTTGTCCTGGGAATGAATAGGAAAGAATGAATGGTGCCAGAGACAAGACCCTTGGACATCATTACCCTTTCTTATGGAATGTTAAAGTAGTCTTCCTTAAAACCTAACAAGCTCTAACCAATGGAATCACTGCAACGTACATCCTAAAGTTTGCTTTCGAATAAACTCTATACTTAATCATAGTTTTTGAATCTCCTAACAAACCGAAGGTAATGTCATATGTCTCATTTTCCTTTCAGTGTAGATAGATAGAGATGTGTACTCTAGTAAATCTCATTCAATTTTACTCCTCTTCAAGGACCTAGAAATTTACACTTTTTAAAAAAAGGAAAACATCTCTTACCTCCCGGGACCTGTTCCATGAAGATTTTAATGAAACCGTTCTCACTGAAGGAGCCCAGATACTGGACAATATTTTT
This sequence comes from Indri indri, assembly GCA_004363605.1. NCBI lineage: Eukaryota > Metazoa > Chordata > Mammalia > Primates > Indriidae > Indri > Indri indri. Next base: position 9,587 of record RJWJ010020020.1, on the reverse strand, counting down.
GTGCTTCAAGTGCTTGTGCAGTGCTATTTCTTCATGTAGCGGCTGAGAGTATCTAAAAGACATGCAAATGCCGATGAGCTAATTATGTAGCCGGACTTTCGTGTATACATTTCAGCAATACGAATTGAAAATGTTAGCTAAACATACGCCATATATAAAATGAAAATGACCATCTAAGGCCTTTATTTCTCATAAGATAAATCTGTGAGGTTGAAGGTGTGATAGGATCTGAAGGAAAATATGTCAGGCACTGTTCTAAGTCTTTTGTATATATATTAACTCATTTCTCATAACAACTCCATGAGAAGGTACTATGCCCATTGTACAGATGAGGAAATTGATTCACAGAAAGCGAAACGGCCCTTTATACAATTAATAAAGGGCCACAAGCTGGGAACTGTGGCAGGAGCCTGAACTCTGCAAAGGTATAGGCACAGTTAAATATATACATGATTGGCCATTGTCCCCTAGTTTGCTTTCCTACGATTGTTACTCAGGTGTCACACAGCTGATGGTCATAAAGATTCTTAACTTTCTTAATTACTCCCATAGATAACATCACCCTTGTGAAACCTAAGGTTAGTTTTTGTGGGTATTTTTTTTCTAGAATTTTATGGGGGTACACAAGTTTTGGTTACATGATTTGCTTTTGTACAGACTGAGTCAAAGTTATAAGTGTGCCCTTCACCCAGTTAGTGTGTGTTGTACCTGTTAGGTGTGAATTTACCCATCCTCTCCTCCCTCTCCCACCTACTTGATTTCCCTTGAGTTTTACTTCCATGTGTGCACACAAGTGTTGATCCATTAGTTTTAAGTTAGCATCTAACCTTAACAGAACATGTACTAAGGTTAGTTTTTGAGATGTCTTCCAGGCCCTGCATTCCAGGGGATCAGCTGACCCACCCAGACCAGTGGTCGGTACCAAGGGACTGACTCAACTGGTCTTGCAGCCCCTACCCAGGAATTGACTAAGCACAAGAAGACAATTTCTATACCCCTATGGTTCTACCCCAAACCCAGCCAATCAGCCGACACAATTGCCTAGCCCTTTACCTGCCAAATTATCTTTAAAAACCCTTTCTCCCAAATTCTCAGGGAGGCGGATTTGAGAACTTCCCATCTTGCATGGTGGCTGTGATATTAAACTCTTTCTCTGCTGTAAGCCCTGCTGTCCCATCAGGGTATCAGCTTCCTCTTGCGCAGTGAGCAATGAAGCTGGTAAGGCCGTAACAAGAGGATGACTAACTTGCCCAAGATCACAAAAACTAGTAAGTGGCAGAGTTAAGATCTGAACCCAGAATTATTGGGATCATCCGCACTGTTTACTGGCTATATTAACAAGACTGCCTAGTCCATTGGCCTCATCAACATAACTTTACTATCCAGGAGACTCTTGCCCAGGAAGACAAAAATTATCAATAACTTTAATGTTTATTCCAGAACTTCCTGAAAGGACCATCAACTCTTCAATAGAAAACATAAAATGAGTCAGGGCGAGGTGGCTCACACCTGTAATCCTAGCACTCTGGGAGGCCAAGGCAGGAGGATTGTTTGAGGTCAGGAGCTCGAGAGCAGCCTGAACAAGAGCAGGACCCCATTTCTACCAAAAATAGAAAAAATTAGCCAGGTGTGGTGGTACATGCCTGTAGTCCCAGCTATTTGGGAGGCCGAGGCAGGAGGCTGGCTTGAGCGCAGGAGTTTGAGGTTGCAGTGAGCTATGATCATACCACTGGACTCTAGCTATATATTAAAATGATACATATCCCAAGTCTCTTTGAGCCCCTTGCCTCAAAATTCTCACCTTACTGTGTCTACCAGTTCTATTACATCACGATTTTTACTCAATCCTAACCAAGCTTCCACACTGAAAGTATGATTCAAAATCATGTACTTGGTGTATTTTGCTGTATCAATTACAAAAATTATTTTATATTTCTTGAACAGAACACTTTCATAATTATTGGAAGTACTGTAAAGCTTATAGACTCCTAACAATCCTGAATTTAGTGTAGGCCTAATGTAATTATTATACAGCTTGTCAAAGAAAAAATTTCAACAAATTGAGTTTTAAAGATGTAAATTAGCTTTTTTTAGTGATTCTTGAGCCAGGCAGCATCCAATCAAAACAGACAGCAGCTCCTCTGGGCTTGGCAGAACAGTTGGTTTTTGTAAGATAGCTTAGAAGCAACAAGGCAACAGCATAGCACAAAAGTGGCTGGTTAACATCAGGTTACTTCAGGTTACTTTCCTTGTATGGGTTAAAGCAGAAAGGACTTCCTTATCACGCCAGCTTAGGTTGACTGGGGGCCTTCTGACTGGTTGCTGTGAATCTCCTGGGTATTTTTTTTTTTTCTTTGGTTTGGGAATTTAGCTATCATCTCACTCCTGATTTCTCAGAAGATCAGATCTTAAAAGTAAACAGCTTAGGTTTTGGTTTGGTGATGTGGAACCTTAGCGTGAGTGACTCCATTTTGGGCTGGTATGTTGAGGCCTAGAGCAGGAGCTCAGTTCAAATCAACAACTATACATTTTACTTAACAAGCTTAGTAGGGTGTTAGCAATGATTAGACTCAAAGCTATTCCCTATTATATATATATTTATTTGCTCTCATGTAATGGAGGCCACAGGTGTGAAAGGCACTAACTACAAACCTGATGTCTCACACTTGCTTCAGTCCCACATACAGAAAATGCACAAATCTTACAATGTCAAATCCATATAAGCAGAATGGATTTTTTTTGAATGCCAATAACAAATATTAGAATTGGTTAGAATTGAATAATATCATTTTCAATAAGCTTTTAAGGTAAGAACTGAAGCTAAAACAATTAGCAGTTTACAAAAATCTAAATTGATTTAATTTAAATAAATTTTTATAATCTGTATATATTACTCAGGAAGCAGTCAACAATAACAACAACAAAAAAGACTTGTATTTTAGATCTACTGTTGTTCTCTTTTTCTTTAGAATTGCTTTAGGAACTATGAAGGGCAGGTATTAAAATGAACCCTTTAACAGTACATGAGTTAGAGACAGCAACAACATTTTGATAATTGCTTATAACACCAGAATACTAATACATAGTGTTACCAATAAGGTGCTTAGGTAATGACTCTTGGCTGTGAATACATTTGCTAGTTATTTCTTCCATGGGGGTTAAAACGCTTTGACACTAGTTCATGATTGCTCTTCATAGGCATTAGTGGCAAATCCTGTTCCTATTCTACAGATTTAGGAGATCAAGATAATTAAATAACCTGAAACAAGCAACTAACTCAGTTTATTATGAATTAAAGGGCTCCCACCTCCTGATCCTCTATTGAAAATCAAACCATGAACACTTAGATTTAAGATTCCAGAGGAGCAAATATTCCCACTTCATTATCTAAACCAAGGATAGCTCAACATTTGCAATACTCGTCAGAATCCAACCTAGCTAAGGATAAGTACTCTTCTTCATTATGGAAAATATTACGAACCCCCAGCAATTCTCACTAAGTGTAAGTGCCGAGCACTAAATAAGGATGGAATTATAATTTGTTCACATCAATAAATTATGCTTGTTTATGGGAATTACAAGAACATATCTTTCTTATTTAGCTTTAACAATGGAAAGAAGAAATGGTATCAATAATCAAAAATTCTTATATATATTTAACTCTGAAAAATTATTAATCCATAGGTATCTCCAGAACACCCCCTCTGAGTCAAATCCCCACTGATAACCATCTAGAACAGTGGTTCCCAACCTTGACTGGACATTCACATCTCCCGGAGGGCTTCTTACATGATATCAATGTCCAGGACCACCCCAGAATCTTTGGGGGTGAAACTTGAGCAGCAGTATTTTTAAAAGCTCCCCTGTTGACTCTAATATGCAGTTGGGTGGAGAATAACTGATAGAAATAAACAGTTCAGGGGTGTGTAGACTTATCAGAAAAGAAAGCCAACCTGACATTAACAACTAGCTGGGGATAGATTATAAAATCAAAATCCACCACCTGTCTTTTACAACCACCCTGATTCTCTAACAAAGTGGTTTTATAACATGAAGGAAACATAGGAGAAACCGTTTTTGTTGCTACGATCCTTCTTTACAGACAGTAGTTTAGTGTACGCTGGATCGTGCATTATTCACATCCCTCATACTACCCTAGCAATTATCCTTTGTAACTGCTATGTTTTTTAACGGAACATCCACATCTCTCCAGGGCACATAGATAGAAACACCCTTGTTTGCCGTCTATTCACAATAACAATGATAGACTTCTCTGTAATCTCTTTAAATAGTTAACAAGATGCCCTGCACCAGCTGTTCAAGGTGAGGGCTTTTCATGCACAATCCACAAATACCAACTGCATTGTTACAGAACAGGAGCTGAAAACATTTTGTTGGTGCTGGTGTGCTTTGTGTGTTGTATAGTGGCATCTGAATAAACTTAAGCTACGGGCTGATTTTTTTTTTTTGAGACAGGGTCTCGCTCTGTTGCCCCAGCTAGAGTGCAGTCGTGTCATCATAGCTCACTGCAACCTCAAACTCCTGGGCTCAAGTAATCCTCCTACCTCAGCCTCCCAAGTATCTGGGACTACAGGCGTGTGCCACCATGCCTCGCTAATTTTTTAATTTTTTGTTGAGATGGGGTCTCGTTCTTGCTCAGGCTGGTCTTGAATTCCTGAGCTCAAGCAATCCTCCTGCCTCAGCCTCCCAAAGTGCTAGGATTACAGACATGAGCCACTGTGACCAACCCTACAAGGTGATTTTAAAAGTGATTTTCTTCCAAGTGTCCACTTAAATCCATTGGAAGGAGAAAAGGGAGGGGATGGGGCTAAAGGTTAGTGAATTTGGCTACAGAAGTTTGATAGCATTGGCCTCTTTAAATTTTGTATTGTTTCAAAGTCTACTCTATAGCTGGGTGTGGTGGTGTGTACCAGTAATCCCAGCTGCTCGGGAGGCTGAGGTGGGAATATTGCTTGAGCCCAGGAATTTGAGACCAGTCTGTGTGACACAGCAAGACCTCCCTGTCTCAAAAAAAAAAAAAAAAAAAAATTGAAAATAAAGAGTCTATTCTACATATATGCTACTTAAGAACCTGTAAGAATATTTAACAAAATTTTTAATATGACAACTTTATATACATCACTCTAGGCATTTAATAAATAATTTCTATCGCTGTTTCATAAGAATTCGTAAGCATGTCTCCTGATCTGACCTGAAACTCTGAAACAATACCACCAAAAATGTAAAATAGAAACTATGCATATGGCAGCCAACAACAGCGATTTGCCTGTCTACCATGTGTTCTTCCCTCTTTCTATGACTTTTTTTGGAGAAACGAATGGCCAGCTAAAAGCCACAGCATTCCTAGCCTCCCTTGTAGGTAGGAGTGGGTACTTTTGGCCAATAAACAGAGGTGAAAGAATGCTGGACTCTTCTGTGAAGCTTTGTTCTTCTTTTTCTTCTGGAATGTAGATATGGAAGCTGGAAGCAGAATGAAAGTCACGCACTAAGGATGGAGACCTGGGACCTTGGACAGCAGTTGCATGGGCGGGGATGTCTTTTTCAGCTTGGAGCAGTTAGACAAGACCTCTCCGAGGGCTTGACATTTGAACTGAGGCTTAAATGCCGAAAATGAGGCAATCCTCCAAGATCTGGGTTGGTCTTGGTGTGCCTGATGGACAGAGGGACACCAGAGTGGCTGCAGCGCAGGTGAGGCCACAGCGGAGGTGGATCCCTGTGGTCTGTGGTCCAGGGTAAGGGTTCTGGGTTTCATGCTGGTTGCAATAAGAAGCCACTGAAGGATTTTAGGCAGTAGTAACATGATGTGATTTTTAAAAATAGATTTTATTTTTTAGAGCAGTTTTAGGTTCATGGCAAAATTGAGCAGAAGCTACAGAGGTTTCCCATATCCCCCCTGCCGCTACACAGGCACAGCCTCCTCCACTAACGACTTCCACCAGAGCGGTCCACTTCTTCTGACTGATAAACCCGCCTGGACACATCACCACATGATGTGATTTTAACTTCAGAAAGATCTCTATGGCTTCTCTGAGGAAAAATGGACTAGGAGCAGAGGGAAGAGTAAAAGCAGAGAGCAGTAAGGAGCTGGGCGAGAGGCCTGAAGGCTTAGACTAGAGTTGGAGCCATGGCGATAGGCAAGAGCAGAAAGATTCAGAACACAGAGGTCGAGACAACAGACGGTACGACTTACCAATGGAGTGGACGTGGAGTACGAGAGAAAGGCAGGAATCCAAGTGAGTCCTGGGGGTCAGTGTGAACAGCTGGATGGACGGGGCAACAGTAACTGACACAGGGAATACTCCAGGGAGAGTAAATTTGAGGGTAAAACTCTAGTTTTAGTTCGGCTATGTTAACCCTGAGATGCCTTTTAGACTTACAAGGGGAGATGTTTGCTGGACAGATGATCCAGAGAGCTCAGGGGAGTGTCCTTGCTGGGGGGGCCTGATTGTGTGACCCTACCACCATGGTCACAGGAAGGGACTCCAGGGCAGCCACACAAACCCATGATGTAACCTGGCATTACAGTCTGGCCAAATAAGGATAATAATAAGTTAAGTGATCCAATCCTCTATTTCTATCAGCCTTTGAATACAGAACACATAGAAAACGTACATCATTGATTTAAAACAACTAAGCACCATCTTACAGAGAGAAGATGCAAGGGAAGCCATGATGCAGCAGAAACCATGAGGTGGAGAGAAGAAAGAATTATTAGTTGGAGAAACAGACCATAAGGCAGAGCACTAGGGCAGGGAGCAACAGTTAATCCTGTCCCCAGAGCCATTCTGTTCCCTGAACAACTTTTTTGTTCTGAAAAACAATTCCATTTTCCGCAAGGCTCCCACTATTTCTGTTCAAACTACTTCTTCAAATATTTCTTCTGTTCCTTACTTCTGGTATTCCCATAAAGCATATGTTATACCTTTTGTAGTTTCGCCACAGTTCTTGGATATTCTGGCTCTATTTTTTTTTTTTTTCAGTCTTTTTTCTCTTTGCTTTTTCAGTTTTGGAAGTTTCTATTGACCTATTCCCAAATTTGGAGATTCTTTCTTCAACTGTGTCCAGCCTGCTAATGAAGCTATCAAAGGCATTCTTCATTTCTATTAGTATTTTTGATCCCCTACATTTCTTTTTGATTCTTTCTTAGAATTTCCATCTCTGGGCTTACATTACTATCTGTTCTTGCATGACGTCTACTTTTTCCATGAGAGCCTTTAGCATACTAATCATAGGTGTTTTAAATTCTTGGTCTGGTAACTCCAACATCCCTGTCATATGACTCAGGTTCTGGTACTTGCTAAGTTTCTTCAAACTGTGTTTTTTGCCTTTTAGTATGCCTTATATTAATAATATTTTGTTGAAAGGTGGACATGATGTACTGGGTAAAAGGAACTGCAGTAAATAGGCCTTTAGTAAAGGTGGTGGGGGTGAAGAGGAGAAGAGTTCTACAGTCCTGCGCGTGGTTCTCAGTCTTTTAGTGAGCCTGTGCTCTTAGGCTGTGAACTTCCTAAGTCCTTAGTTTTGCCCCCTTAGGTGGGACAGGATGGCTCCGGTGGCTGGAATGTGGTATTTCTCTTCCCCTAGTCTGCTTAGGCTCTGGTAGAACAGATTTGCCAGAGGGCCGGCCTTGTTAAGAACAGAATGCTCTGGTGTATTTCAAAAGGGCTATTTTTCCTCCCCTCCCTTCAAGAAGCATAAGGGCATTTTTCTCTGATATTCAGGATCTGGTAGAGCCTCAGAAGGTAAAACTCACAACAGTGTCAGGGTCCCCCAATGACTGGGGCCCCCTGGATTTTTTACCGCTTAGATTTGTCTACACTGAGCCTCCAGCACTGTGTCAGCTACAGTTCAGGTTCTCCTGCCCCAGCGCTGGTTCCTGGACGTTTCTGCTCCTGGATTTCAGCTTCAGCAAGTTACGACTCTCTGTATGTGCCTGTCTCTCCAATTTGGAGGCAGCTGCCTCCCTTGCGACCTCACCCCACAGATGGATCCAAAAAGAGCTGTTGATTCCTCAGTTTGTTAACAAGCTTCTTGCTTGTTAAGATGGAATGACGATCTGCAAGCTCCTCACATGCCAGAGGAAACTAGAACTTCTGGTTCAAGCCATTTCTGATAGTGCTTATTCCCCAGCTAGCCAAATAATAAACATACCTTTATCCAACACAACCTGAGCCCAATACGCAGGGCCATTCTCTTCTTTAGTCTTTTAAAGTCCTGTTCTTCCCTTCCAGACTCCCGTACTTGAACCAATGAATGACGCAGCAGCTAAGCCTCAGAGGGAGCAAATTAACACAGTGGAGTTTTCAGAGTTTCATTAATGAGAATATCACCAAGTATTTTCTATAATACTATTAACAACCCAAAGCACTTTAGAAAACAGCTTTCATTAGCCACAATTACTGTACCTGCTATCTCTCTCTGGGATTTCCTTGATAGCAATTCTGACTTGGTTGCTCATGTCTCGACCTGCGTAGACTATTCCGTAAGTACCTTTTCCTAAAACGACTCTGTCACCATTCTCATCATATTCATAGTCATACTACGAAAGGAAAAATGGGGAGAGAAGATTGAAACATTAATTGCATTCTACATTTCAAACACCAATTTTTTCCAAGAGTATTTTTCCTTATTTTACCAAATGACTTTAATAAGTCAAATATCAATAATAAGCTAAAGTCCTAAAAAGCAGCTTAAAGAAACAAAACATACACACTCAACATAAAGCAGATAAAGTGTTCATGTTTCCACAACTGTTACAAATACAGTGAGCACCACATAGTTAAATCCACAAAAATGCTTTTCCAAAAGCCCACGCAGATTCTTTTACCCACTCAGTCCTGTTTTTCATTGATTCTGCAGAGCAATGCAACAATGTACAATCGGCAGCAACATATATCAGTGTTTGTCACATACAATTAATCTTCCTTTGGTTATTCAGCTTTTGATACTGGTAAGGCTTTTCCCACTGCCAGGAGAATCAAACCACTGAAAGGCTTTGGGTAAGAAGGAAATTTGGAGGCCTTATTAGTTGACAATGATTAAGAAAGGATTATTTTTATTTCACCCCCAGTTCCCCAAGACCCAGTCACATCTAAGAAATAAAAAACAGAGGAAAAAACGTAATCTTTGATGTAAAATGGAAATATTTACAGCCCTAAACTCCAACTGTCAGGCGTGTCAGCCAAATAGGAAAAACTGGATCTACAGAAAGAATTTGGCAGAGACCTCCTGAGATCTGGTGCCACCGTCAAGAAAGGCTCATCCTTTGTCTTGGACTGGAATTACAGGATTTAGGGCCATCAAATGACCAAGCCGTGTCCCTATACAAACCCAGCGTGAAACAACAGACCAGCAGGAGAGAAGATAAGAACAAGCTCTTCCCATGTTCTATACTGTGCTAGAGTGTAAAACTGGCAGCTCATAGTTAGATTCAACTCATAGAAGTGTTTGAGTTGGCCATTAAAAAAACTGATTTCTAACATTTATAAGCCAGTAAATTTAACAGTAATACTGATGGGTATCCACAAAGAGAACAATGATCATGGATTTTAATGCTCATTAACAGC
>RJWJ010020019.1:0-22103 GCA_004363605.1 Indri indri | reverse complement strand
CCTTGGCAATTAAGACAGTGAGGAATTGGCATAACGATAGACAAATAGATCAATAGAAATGAAGAGAGTCCAGAAATAAGCCAATGTATATACGGTCACAACAATGACACTCATGTATATCAAAGAGAAAAAATGTTTTTAATAATAATAGAAATAAATAATAATAATAAATAATAACAATGGAAATAAATAAAATTTGACCCTAATCTCACACCATACACAAAAATCAATTCTTAGTAGATCTGGCCAGGTGCAGTAGCTCGTGCCTGTAATCCTAGCACTCTGGGAGGCTGAGGTGGGAGGATCGCTTGAACTCAGGAGTTCGAGACAGTCTGAGCAAGAGTGAGATGTCTCTACCAAAAGGAAATTTAAAAAACCCAGCTAGGCATTGCAGTGTGTACCTGTAGTCCCAGCTACCCGGGAGGCTAAGGCAGAAGAATCGCTTAGAGCCCAGGAGTTGGGCGTTGTAGTGAGCTACAGTGAGCCACTGCACTCTACCCAGGGCTGCAGAGTGAGACTCTGTCTCAACAAAAACAAACAAGGAAAAAAAAAATCAATTCTCAGTAGATCAAATGTAAATTTGAAAGCTAAAAATACCTTGAGTTGGCTAGACATGGTGGCTCACACCTGTAATCCTAACACTCTGGAAGGCCAAGGCCAGAGGATCACTTGAGGTCAGGAGTTTGAGACCAATTTGAGCAAGAGTGAGATCGTTCTCTATTAAAAATAGAAAAAAGTAGCCAGGCATAGTGGTGCATGCCTGTTGTCCCAGCTTCTTGGGAGGCTGAGGCAGGAGGATCGCTTGAGCCTAGGAGTTTGAGGTTACTGTATGATGACTGCTTTCTGGCCGGGGCAACAGAGCAAGACTCTGTCTCAAAAACAAACAAACAAACAAACAGAAACCCCTTGAGATTAAATAGCACTAACCACCACAAATTTAAAATTGATAAACAGGTCTTCATCAAAATTTTAAAATCTACTCATCAAAGGTACTATTTAGAAAGTGAAAGGTACTCACAACCTAGAAAAACAGGTGAATCTATAACTGACAAAGGATTTGTATCTACAATAAAGGACCTTAAACTCGAATAATAAGACAAACAACTGAATTTTTAAAAAGGCAAGATTTAAAGTGATAATTCTTAAAAGAAGATATCCCAGTAGCAAAAAACAGAAGAAAAATGTTCAACATCATTACTTATCAGGGAAATGAAAATTAAAAATGCAGTGAAATACCTTTATACATCCTCCATAGTTCTATGATTAGTCTAAGAGACTAACAGTTCCTAGTGTTGGCAGGATGTGGAGTAACTAAGACTCTCATCCATTGCTCTTTGGCTGTTTCTATTCAAAGCTCAGTGTATTTTGTATGACACAGCGTATGTCCACAAAAAGATTTATGCCAGACTATTCATAGATTTATAATAGTAAAAAATTAGGAATCATCCAAATATTCATCATAAGGAGAATGAATAAACAAGTCATGATTTATTTATACAATGCAATGCTCCACAACAGTAGAAAAAACATACAACATACAACAACCTGGATGAAATAAAAACATGTTGAGTCCAAAAGAAGGCAGACACAAAGGAGTACATACTGCATGATTCCATGTATATGAAGTTCGAGGACAAGCAAAGCCCTTCTACATTAATGAAACAGAAGTTAGCACACTGGATACCTTGTGGGGTGGTTTTATCATGTGGGAATATACCACTGGAACTTTTAGGGGGGTTGGAAATGTACTACGTCTTGATCTGGTGGTAGTTACATGGGTTTATAAATATGTAAAAAATTATTAAGCTGTGTTTTTAAGATTTGTATATTATAGTGTTTATAAATTATATCTTAATAAGTAACTTTTGCATACATGTGAATATGAAAAACAATCTATATAATATGTACATTTGTAAAATTTTGATCAATTGCTACCTAAAATACAAAATAAAAATAAAGGATCTTCAACTTTTAGTGTAATAAATTAGTAACTGCATGGCTGCGTTCCAGTCAAGGTTGTGCAATAATTTAATGCTTTGAAGGGTGACATCGACTTTTAAAATACAGCAATTATATTTACACAGGAATATACGTAAAATGTGAAAAAGAGAGATCAGAAAAGATATAATCAGCCTGAAAAGAATATAAACATTTTCTAGAACCAGGGAAAGGGATAGAAAGTCAAAGGGGAGAGTCCTATTGAAGCCACAGGCATGCTCATGTGACCACTAATGATGATAATAGAAACATAATCTTTATCTTCTACAGTTTGTAAGGAGGTAAAAGGTATACAGGAAACTTTATTATTTAGTGAGAACTCAGGAAGAGAAAAAAAGGAATTTTAAACAGAAAATTCAAAATAAGATAGTAGAAATAAGGAAAATTCTAATTACAGAAAATGTAAATGGATTATATTCACCTGTTAAAAGATAGAGACAATAAGACTGATTAAAAAATAAATCTAGATATAGGCTACATGCAGGAGACAAAATTACTAGAAAATGGTCCAGAAATGTTGAAAATAAAGGTATGGAGATGGATAAACCTGGCAAGTAATAACCAAAGAAAGCTGATGTAGCAATACTAATATAATAAGACAAAATTTAGAATTAAATGAATTAATAGGAATAGGAGCACTATAAGGAAATTAAAGGAATTAAGTAGATAGAACAATTGTAAACTTCTATGTATCTTACAGTAGAGCCTCAAAAATATATCCAAAACTGATAGAATTATAAGGATAGAATGAGAAAAATCACATTAAAAATGGAAAGTTATCTAATTAATTAGAGACAGGGTCTCACTCTGTCACCCAGGGTGGAGTACAGTGGCCCAATCTTAGCTCACTGTAACCTTGAATTCCTGGACTCAAGTGGTCATTTTGCCTCAGCCTTCCTGTTGCTAAAGACAGTTTTGGCTGCCCGCCACTGAGAGCCAGACATGAGAGGTAAGTGTTGCTGAATAAGGTGCTGGCAGCCTGAGGAGATGGTAGGCTGTTGTCTCAAAGACCATCTCATCTCCTCTGCTTACTGAGCAACTTATAAAGGGAAGGGATAAAGGAGGCTGGCAGCAGAAAGCAAGCTTTGTGCAAGTCATCCTGACTTGCTCAATGGTTATCAGCAAACGGTAGCTCATCTGGTGGATCTTGCTATCAAGAGTCTGTGGTTGGCCTATTCTGGACTCTTAATCTGTTTTTCCTCAAGGTTGTTTTCTAACGTTGTGCCTGGCAGCTGTGTAAGCAAGCAGCAGGTTAATTCTATAAACTATTAAGACAGAACAAACTGAAAGCATACTGGAAGCAAAATGGCTTCCCTTTAGTTAGCCTAGCATTACAGTCCGAAAGGCCCTCGGAGTGCGCTTACATTCCAAGAAGCTGGGACTGCAGGTGTGTGCCACCTTGCCTGGCTAATTTTTTTACATAGCAGGGTCTCACTATGTTGCCCAGGCTGTTCTTCAACACCTGGGCTCAAGTGGTCCTCCTGCCTTGGCCTCCCGAAGTTCTAGGATTACAGGCATGAGCCACTGTGCCTGTCCAAACTCAAAAGTGGGAAGTTTTTAACCCATTTCAAGAAACAAGTCAAATAGAAAAAATAATTAACAAAAATAATCTAATTTAATGTAATAATTCAACCAATTTCAAAGTATTGACCTCACCACACTAGAGTGACCACTATTCCAGTTTGCTAAAGACTGAGGGGTGTTTTGCAATGCGAGACTTTTGGTGCTAAAACTGGGATAGTCCTTGGCAAATGAGGATGAGTGGTTACTTTAATTCTCTGGGCTAGAAAGCAATTAAAATAGAAACCCACAAATATTTCATCATGTGTCTGTAAAAGATAAAAACTCTTGTTTTTACACAAAATCACACATCAAACACAAAAATCATATTATTTTCATTGGAATCATATTGCGTATTAGTCTTCTTGGGCTGCCATAACAAGATATCATTGACCGGGTGGTTAAACAACAGAAATTTATTTTCTCAGTTACGGAGATTAGAAGTCCAGGATCAAGGAGCCATCAGTGTGTTTTTTTCGGCGGCCTCTCTTCCTGGCTTGCAGGCAGCCACCTTCTTTCTGCATGGCTTCTTCTCCACTCATGCGCACTCTGCTGTCTCTTTTTCTTCTTCTAAGAATGCCATTCCTACTGATTAGGATCCCACCTTTAAGGCCTCATTAAACCTTAGTTAACCTCTCTAAAAGCCTTGTCTCCAAATACAGTCACACTGTGGGTTAGGGCTTCATTATCAAGTTTGGGAGCACATAATTTGATGCTTAACGCTCTACCCTCTGCCCCCCTAAAATTTCTACCCTCTGCCCCTCTAAAATTCATGTCCTTCCTACATGCAAAATACATTCACTTCATCCCACAGCCCCAAAATTCTTAACCCTTTTCAGTATCAATTCCAAGCCCAATGACTCATCCTAAATATTATTTCAATCAGGTATTCATGAGACTCAAAATATCAGTCACCTGGAGGCAAAATTCCTTTCCAGCTGTGAACCTACGAAACCAGGTAAGTCATGTGCTTCCAAAATACAACTGTGGGACAGGCATAGGCTAGATATTCCCATTCCAAAAGGGAGAGATTGGAAAGAAGAAAGGGGTGATGGACTCCAAAGCAAGTCTAAAACCTAGCAAGGTAAATTCCATTGTATCTTAATGCTCAAGAAAAATCCTCTTTGGCCTTCTGAGTCCAAGGGGTGGCAGCATCACTCCCACAGACCTAAGTAGTGCCCCTTCCCCCTTGGCTCTTGGTGGAGGCCTCCCCGATACAGCTCTTTGCTTTGGTCCTGCCCCTGAGGCACTGGGTAGGGGCTGCCTGGCCTGTTGAAACCAACGAGGGGACCCTACCCTCTGAAACTGAGGAATAAACAGCCTGTCACTGGGCCTGTGGTGGAAGTGGCAACCCTGATGATAGCTGAATTGCCTGCAAGGTCATTTTTCCCTTTCCTTGAAGGGTAAAGCGATTTCGTAGTCAAATAGCTTTATTGTCTTGTCCTTTAGAATCTTTGAATTCCAAAAGTCTTCCTTTACTTCATCTAGTCTCTGTTCTCTTTGGTGAAAACTGGCAGTGTCTCTGCTGGTATAATCCCTTCTCTATTTCTGGCTGCTGCTGAGATGGCTGATTAACTCCATGGGTAATCTCTGTATGGAGTGATTGTCCAGTGACACCTTGGTGTTTTCTCCAGAACAGGCTTATCATTTTGTGTGTGTGTGTGTGTGTGTGTGTGTGTGTGTGTGTGTAATATGAATAGGTTGAGAATTTTCTAGCTCTTCCCATTCTGGTTCCTTTTTCCTTAGAAGGACCTTGGATTTATCTCTCTCCTCTTGCATTTTGCTGTAAGTGTTAATGAGAAGTCAGGTTGCACCTACGATATCTTGCTTAAAAGCCTTCTCAGCTAAATATCCAATTTCATCACTCATAAGTTCTACCTTACACAAAATATTAGAGCACTAGTACTTTATAACAAGAATTGCCTTTCCTCTAGCATCCAACAGCCTGTTTGTCATTTCCATCTGATACCTCACCAGAAACATATTTAATATTTACACTTCTACCAATAGTTCCTTCAAGGCAATCTATGCTTTCTCTAACATGTAACTCAAAACTCTTGCAGCCTCTACCAATCACCTAGTTCCAAAGCCGCTTCCACATTTTTAGGTATTTATAATAGCAGCACCCCACTTCTCAGTACCAAAACATGTATTGATCTGCTTGGGCTTCCATAACAAAATACCTCATATTGGGTGGCTTAAGCAAAGAAATTTATTTTCTCGTGGTTCTAGAGGCTAAAAATCCAAGATGTGGGTGCTGTCAGGGTTGGTTTCTGGTGAGACCTCTCTTCCTTGCTTGGAGATGGCTGCCTTCTTGCCGTGTCCTCACATGGCCTCTTCTCTGTGCATGCTGAGAGTAGGAGAGAGTACTTGTGTCTCTTCTTTTTTTCTGAGATAGGGGTCTCACTATGTTGCCCTGGCTGGTCTTGAACTCCTGGGCTCAAGCAGTCCTTCTGTCTCAGCCTCCCTTCTGAGTAGCTGGGATTATAGGCACACACCACCATGCCCAGCTGTCTTTGTTTTCTTGACAGAATGCCAGTTTTATTGGATTAGGGCCCCACCCCTATGACCTCGTTTAACTTTAATTATCTCCCAAAAGTCCTATGTCCGAATATAGTCACATTGTGGGTTAGGGCTTCAACATATAAATTTGGATTTAGGGGGTGGGGACACAATTCAGTCCATAACACACTATGTGTAGCCTTTTCAAACTGGTTTCTTTCACATAGCAAAATGTGCTTAAGATTTCTCCATGTTTTTTCCCAGCTTGGTAGCTCATTTCTTTTTATCGCTGAATAATATGCCATTGTATAGATGTATCACAGTTTGTTTATCCATTCACTAATTTGAGGACATCTCGGTTCCTTCCAATTTTTGCTAATTATGAATAAAGCTGCTATAAACATTCATGTGCAGGTTTTTGTGTGGACATCCATTTTCAACTCATTTGTGTAAACACATAGGAGCCCAATTGCTAGAACATACGGAGGCTATGCTTATCTTTATAAGAAACTGTCTCTGAAAGTGGCTGTACCATTTCGCATTCCCACTAGCAATGAATGAGAGTTCCTGTCGCTCCGCATCCCAGCCAGCATTTGGTGTTGCCAGTGTTTTGGATTTTAGCCATTCTAATAGGTGCATAGTGGTATCTAATTGTTGTGTTAATTTGCAAATCCCCAATAACATATGATGTGGAATATCTTTTCATATGCTTATTTGCCATCCATACATATTCTTTGGTGATGTGTCCATTTATATATTTCATCTATGTTTTAATTGGTTGTGTTCTTCTTATTGAGTGTTAAGAGTTCTTTGTATATTTTGGATGCCAGTTATTTATCAGATATGTGTTTTGCAAATGTATTCTTCCAGTCTGTGGTTTGTCTTTTCATTCTTTTTTTTTGTTTTTCAAGAGACAGGGTCTCACTCTGTCACCCAGGTTGAAGTGCAGTGGTGTGGTCATAGCTCATTATAGCCTCTAACTCCTGAGCTCAAGGGATCTTCCCACCTCAACCTACCGAGTGGCTGGGACTACAGGCATATGCCACCGCACCTGGCAAGTATAATCTTAGCTATAGGTTTTTGCAGATGCTCTTTATCAAGCTAAGGATGTTCCTCTGTATTCCTAGTTTGCTGAGAGTTTTTTCCAGAATGGGTATGGGATTTTGTAAATGCTTTTTCTGCATCTATTGATATGATCATATGATTTTTCTTCTTTAGCTAGCTTGTTGATGTGATGGAGTACATTGATTTTTGAATGTTGAACCAGCCTTGTATACCTAGAGTTAGTCCACTTGGTTGTGAGGAAGTGTGCTGATGTCTGCAACTTACTTCGAAAAGTATTTTAAAAATAACATGGATAGAAGGAAGTATGTTTGGAAGTTTGTAATAAAATGTTAGAAAAAATTATAAATCTATATAGGTAATGACTATAGAACCAGAGACACAAAAATGCAACTGACTTGATTTGTAGTGATTTTGTTATTGTCGGTAAATTTTTCTCTCTTTAATTTAGAGCACTCTGAGCATTGCAGAAAACTTTTAAAAAACATCAGTGGTAAATCCCCACTGAGTTTTAAAAAGCTCCTTATAATTCCCTAAAAATATGTTTCTGTTTTAAAACTCACTTTCTGGTTCCTAGTCTAAAAGTCAAAATTCCATCCAATATTACTGTTTTTCACTAACATCAGAAATACTCTTTCTCTGAACCCTATTGCTTTTTCTTTTTTCCTTATTGACTTAAAAGAAAAACTAAAGACATAATTCAATTTTTTCCCTAACTTTCTAATTTTCTATGGACATATCAGGCATTATAAGGGGGGGTGGAGGCATTGAACTTGTAGGCAATAAAAAAGTGTCTGTCGGCCACTCACCCCATGTCTGTTCATCACCACTTGGATCTGGCAAATTATTCATCTCATCTTGAAGTCCCATAGCTACAGGTTTCTGCATTAGGGTTGATCTTTTATTACAACTCTAAAAAACATTTTTTAAGAGAAAAGAGGACTAAATTTCCCAGAACAATTGTTTGTAATAAACAAATTTCAAAATCAATCATCTATGTTCAGAAATATCAAAAGGAAATGTTTATTGTTTTCAGTTTCAATTATTTTCAATATAATTTAAAGAAGAGTTTGATATTTCAAACTAATAAGCTCAATTATCCACTGTGTCCAAGTTATTGTGTTAGATACTTTGGGAAATGTAAAAATGAAATAGATAAGGTCCTTGTCCTCACAGTGCGGGATTCCCAACAATTTAAACATCACCTGAGGAAGGCTATAAGAGTAACACGAGACCGGGCACGGTGGCTCACGCCTGTAACCCTAGCACTCTGGGAGGCCAGGGCGGTCGGATTGTTTGAGCTCAGGAGTTCGAGACCAGCCTGAGCAAGAGTGACACCCTGGCTCTAATAAAAGTAGAAAGAAATTAGCCAAACAACTAAAATAGAAAAAATTAGCCGGGCATGGTGGCGCATGCCTGTAGTCCCAGCTACTCGGGAGGCTGAGGCAGGAGGATTGCTTGAGCCCAGGAGTTTGAGGTTGCTGTGAGCTAGGCTGATGCCACGGCACTCACTCTAGCCCGGGCAACAGAGTGAGACTCAGTCTCAAAAAAAAAAAAAAAACAAAGAGTAACACGAGAGCAGGGGAAGGAGTGAGGTTAGTAGAGCTTTGTGGAGAATGCAGCATTTGAGCTTAGATGCAAAGCAGCTTCAGGGGAAAGATTTTTTAGGAAGGGTTCTGCAGAGAAAATGAACCAACAGTATATACATACAGGATAGAGAAATTTATTTTAAGGAATTGACTCATGCAGTTATGGAGGTTGGCAAATCCAAAATCTTCAGCGTAGGGCAGCAGGCTGGAGACTCAAGGAAGAGTAGCAGCTTAAGTCCAAAGGCGTCTGCTGGCAGAATCCCCTCTTCCACCGGGGGGTCAGTCTTTTTCTATTAAGTCCTTCAACTAATTGGATGAGGCCCACCCACATCACGGAGTGTGATCTGCTTTACTAGAAGGGTACTGGTTTAAATGTTCATCTCATCTAAAAAATACCTTCACAGAAACATCTAGAATAATGTTTGACCAGATACCTGGGCACTGTGCCTAGCCAAGGTGACACACAAAATTACCCATCATGGCAGGAGAAGCATGTGTTCAGGCTCAGGGAAGAATAAAGACTTGTGTGGGGATAATTTGTAACAGAGATAATTCAGAAGCAAGGTCAGTGGGAAGGGGAGGGTGTGGTCAAGGACCTGGGGCAGGGGGTGGCCTTAGAAAGAAGGACGGGAAAGGATGGGTTTGGTGCCGGAAGAATTTTGAGATGAAGACAAAAAAGCTGAAAATCCATTAGATAGCTTTGATCTCGCAGGGAAAAATGAGCTATGTGTTGGAGGGAAGGGCAGGGAGCCAGTGGCAACTGCAAGCATGTCTTGGGGACAAGGATGGGGCTTGAGCATGTGGAAAAGTATCAGAAAGGAACAGCACTCAGCATAAACTTTGTTGTAAGAAATATTCAACCTAAGTTGGCTTTCTGCTCTCTTCTTTTTATTTTTTTCAGCATGATCTCTAAAAGAGGTGAGCTGTGGAGTTATATCCACTGGAATTTCAATCCAGGAACCCATGCGCTAACAAACACACTACACAACCTTGGGAAAATTACTTAAACTCTTACAGTCTCTGTTACGAAGAGTAAATAGAAGTGGCTGTGTAGAAGTGTCTAGGACAGTGGCAGTCAACCAGGAACGGTTTTGCCACTCGAGGGACATGTGGTGATGTCTGGTGGCATTTTGGGTTGTCACACTGGGGGCTGGGGGGGGAAGTATGCTACTGGCATCTAGTGGGCAGAGGCCAGGGATACTGTTAAGTGTCCTACACTGCAGGACAGCTCCTGTGACAAAGAATGATCCAGCCCAACATGTCAATGCCTAAGGCATTATAAACATTCAGTAAATGTTGGTTTCTGTCCATATATTAATCATAGTAAAGCAAATTGAATAGAATTTTTCCCATAAGTGGCCACATCTGAAGGTTTGTTTTCAAAAATGTTGAAAATGCTCTGCCGTTTGAAGAAGGTTAAAGTGTAATTTAGAGACTAAAAAACAGTAAACTCTATTTAGAACTTCTTATACAAATAAAATATGAAAAAAAAAAATCAAATTCAAGAAATACCAAAGTCCAGCTTCCTGCTGTTCCTTTTGAAAATCTCTGCGCTGAGACAGACTCCAGTGTTAATGTGCGTGCTCTGTGAGCCAGGCTTTGAGGGAAACTTTCAAGGGATTTGGATTTACATTTGTAAACATATTTGTACATATCTTTCCAATATTCATGATATGCTTAGAAACAAAGTACTCAGCAAATCAAATGGTTAAGTTTTATCCAGTCACGTGGAATTTCTTAGCTAAAAATAAAACTGAAATACTTTAAGCAACTTCGGTGCCAACATAGCACAGCTTTACCTGAAACATCTTGTGTTTCTAGTTTCTCCAGGAGTGCAGACACTAAACAAATATAAGGTGATTTTAGTTCCTTTAAAACACAAATATGTTCAAACTTTGGGGGCTGGAAAGGAGCAGCGACTCTGTAACCACACTGGTTAGTTACCTCGCATTTGCTAATGCTGTCACGCCTAAATCTCACTTTTATTTAACCCTTTTCTTTTACAGTGTGGGCAAAACTCACAAAACAAACAAAAATTGCAAAAATTTATGAAAAAGGGGCTTTTATTTGTTAAATTAAATGTGGCCAAGAGGTTTGAAAACATACTTTGGATTTGATGGTGAGTTTCAAACTAAGAAGTCAAATCAGCTAAAAATAGGAAGAGGAAGAAACTGTGTGTGAGTCCCGATGCCTGCTCGCTGGACAACAGCCCAGAATTCATTCCCTGGCCTCAAGAAACTCATCAAAGTGGAGAGAAAGGGGAGGGAACCCCTTTCCCTGGAACCGAACAGAGAAGTATCAGTGGATGTTGGGGAGGAACTACAGGCTGTGGCTGAAATCATCAATCTTGTCACCTTTGTGAGCAGAGTAGAGAGTGATTTTGAGAGTAGCTGCCAATTGTGGGGAGACTACTATGTATGGGCCAGCTACGTCATGGGTATTCTTTTATTCAATCCTAACAACCTTTCATGGTTGAGGTTATCATTCCCATTTTTCAAATAAGAAAACTCAGGCTGAGAGAGAGATTAAGTAAATTGCCTGAGTTTACCCAGCTGGTACATAGATGAAGTGGGATTTAGACCTAATATGAGAAGAATGTTGACTGAAAAAGATACTTTGATTTATGTTTGTTTACAATGAAAATAGAATTATTATGGGATTTTTTTTAAATTAATAAGGCTTATTTTTAAAGCAGTTTTAGGTTCACATATTGTGGGGGTTTATACTAATTTTATAAACAATATAAAAAATTAAAATCAATTGGAATCCCTCAAACTCCATTTAACAATCTCATGAATTTTTTTTTTTTTTTTTTTTTTTTTGAGACAGGTTCTCAATCTGTTGCCTAGGCTAGAGTGTAGTGGCATCATCATAGCTCACTGTAACTTCAAACTCCTAGGCTCAAGTGATCCTCCTGCCTCAGTCTCTTGAATAGCTGGGACTATACGGGCATGCCACCATGGCTGGCTAATTTTTCTATTTTTTTGTAGAAACAGGGTCTCATTCTTGCTCGGGCTGGTCTTGAGCTCCTGGCCTCAGTGATCCTCCTGTGTTGGCCTCCGAAAGTGCTAGGATTGCAGGCATGAGCTACCATTCCTGGCCTTCATGCATCTTTTTAATGGTTACAAACACATATGCAATTTGAGAAAAAAGAGTCATATGCGTTCTTTAAAAATTCAATCTTTTTTAGTACAGGGTTTTTTTGCTTTCTCCTTACTTCCTCCTCTACTTACCTCCACATTTGAAAATACTGTATAATATTTTCCATACCTATCCCTTTATCACATAATCAAATATACACACATACATACATACATATCTATGTAAGTTTTTTGGTTGTCGCTTTTCTATTAATGGGATTGCCTTCTCTATGTTCCTCAGTGCATTTCAGTTAACTACATTCTGAGGAACTCCCTCTAATGCAGCTGGTTTGGATCTGACTCATTCCTGATAATGGCAGCATAAGGTCCCAGAGTATGGATATACCCTTTTGATGGGCATTCACTTTAGTTCTACTTTTCTGCTACTATACAGAAATGGTTGCGATAAATATCCTTGTAGATGGTCTTATTTATTTTGAGCCCTGAAATTTTCTCTTTCCTTCTTTCATTCCCTATGTCCAGCCACCAGCTCACTCAATTTTATCCCTAACGTCTCTAGATCTGTTCTCTCCCCATCTCCAGAGCCACTGCCTAGTTCTAACCTTCATAATATCAGCCTGAACTATTGTAAAAGCCTCTTAGCTGTTCTTTCCACTAGAAGCTTAATCCTCCTTTTCACCTCTTTATCTTTCAACAATTCCTTCTGCTTCCAGGATTGTCTTACTGATAGGCAAATGGACCTTATTTATTTTTTCTGGCAGCTCCCTAGCATGTAAATAGTGCAGTCGGCTAAGAGCAAGAGAAACGGCCATGCCTTGGAGATGACAAATGGAAACCAATGCTCAGACTGCATATGGAGCCAACACTAAGGAGTGGCGACAACTGCCACCCTCCATCTAAATTGCTGGCTCCTACCTAGCTTCAACTCACTATTGCCACAAGGGAATGTGGACCAAACTTGCCTGATCATCTCATTTTTTTACACAAAAAACTGGAAATCAGGATATTTATGGAAACCTTCCAATATACTGGCCACACCAAAACATCTGCAATCTGAAACGTTTGTCCTGCAGGATCAAGTGTGGCCCCGCCTGTTCACCATTCCCAACTCTCACTGCTCCTCTCCGCATCTGTCATCTCTTCACTGACGGTCATTTGCTGTTTGTTCATCCCTCAGGAGGTTACATAAATGTTGTGAGGGTTGTTTGATTTAATTGATGCCTGGTCTCTGGATCTAGTCAGAGTCTTGGGACATAGTAAGAAAGGTAAGGGAAAGGATAAGAGAGAAGTGATATTACAGGTACCCGGGTCTATTGCCTCTCCTGGGAGTCACGTGGAAGTACACAAACCAGTTTCTGATTAGGCTTCAGAGTGAAGCAATGGTCTCTGTCACATGCCACCATACTCTGCTCCACCAGCCAATTCTCTGGGTCCATGGACTTGGAATTCTAGCTCTACTTGTTGAACACCTACTGTGTGCCAGGTCAGAGCTAAGGGTGTTCACGTACATTCTTGCATTTACCTTTCAGAACCACTCTTCCAGGTGAGTTTTATCATGCCAGTTTTCCAAATGAGGGAACCAGGTGGTTAAGTGGCTTGCCCAAAATCACATGTCTAGTAAGTAGCAGTGTTCAGATTCAAATCTTGGTCTTCTAACCCCAAATACATTTCCATTAAGTGCACTGTTGTCCCCAAGGTGGGCTCAGTACTACATCCAGGGTCCATGTAGAAGGAGGAGGAACAGCCTTTCTGCTCCCTCACTGGATACATGATTGAAGATATGGTTTGCCCAGGATCATTTTGATCCTGATAAAGGTCTTTATTGAAGCCTTGCTCATGTCCTCTACTTATTTATTACCATTCCAGAACCAAAAATCGTATAACAAAAAATTTCAAAAAAGCTATCATAAATTTCCAAGCTTGAAATATAAATGATTTTGCTCCATTAGTCCCAATTTACATCCCTACGAATTCCACTTTACAAGAGTCTCTATCCTCCACTAATGCCCTCTGAAATCTTGTCTCTGAGAGAACTTCTGGTTGGGTCCAGTGTTCTGGTCTAGACTGCACTCTCTGGAATCCATGTCCTCTTTGGGTTTTTTTGCTCATGCTTCTTTGTGACAGTTGTAGGTTAAGTTTTAGTGATTTGTGAGGGAAATCCAGTTTCTTCTGATAATCTGTACTGTGTCTAAATGACAGATGACAATGGTAAAATCTCTTGATTCTGCCCATTTTTAGAGACCCTTCCATTTTCTTAGTTAACATGTATGAAACACCTAAGTTGTAGGCGCTGTGTTTAGTGCTGGAGATAGAAAAGTTTTGCTGCCCTTGAGGCTCTCACAGCCCTATATGGGAGGCAGACATGGAAACAAATACTTCCAAAACAGTGTGACAAGTTCCCAGGACCAGTGCTGGCACAAAATGAGGAGAGACCAACACTGTCCACCAGAGAGAACAGGTTCAAATGCTGGGGAGGGAAGAGGGGGTGAAGGTGCTGCACCATGGTTGTAGTGGGGAACCCAATTTTCAGATTTATTTTGGGAATATGTCATTGTTCTTCCTTGGGCCACACAGAAAGATAAAGTCAGCAGTTCTGCAGGTTTCTGGAGAGCCAGCAGTGGTTCCTCAAATTAGCTGATCATAGGCAGCTTCTATAAGAGTAAATCTAAACTGAGGAAATGTCACCTTATTATGTCTGCCTTATTTCCTTGGTCTGCTTTAACCAAGGGCCTCTGGATTTTAAACATGCAGGACCATGCTACCTAATAAAGAGTTTTGATAAAAACTTGGTATTAAAAATATGGAAGATTCCAGCCACAGCAAGTCATGCCCTTTCTACAAGATTGAGTCATCATGTAGACATTTAACCATGGACCATGAAACATCTCTTCCTGTCTTTCCCTACTTAAAACTTTCC
Organism: Indri indri; assembly: GCA_004363605.1. Classification (NCBI taxonomy): domain Eukaryota; kingdom Metazoa; phylum Chordata; class Mammalia; order Primates; family Indriidae; genus Indri; species Indri indri. Next base: position 7,374 of record RJWJ010020019.1, on the reverse strand, counting down.
AAGTACATTTCCATGACAACATAGATATAGCCTTGGAAAGAGGGCTATGCTATTTTGGTCTGAGTCTCTTGGGAAGTCAAGTCTAGGAAAGAAGGCTAAGTGGTAGAGCCTTAATCATAGCCAGCCTGACAGCGATCACCACTTCTCTTCTATTGAGGACACGATATCTCTAATGACCTGAAATATGACAAGAGATGCATTCAGGGTCTCTTGGTCCCATTTCTGGAGAAGCATACAAATGCCCCTGTTAAGCTGGGGGCCTCGCAAAGGATGGGTAGTTATGAATTCTGTTGGTGCGTTAACAGAGGGCTGGGGTTGTATTAAAAGTAATCTGATAAAACTTCTGGTCATGATAGTCACGATATTTGAAAATGAAGTCAAGGAGCATTGGGAAAGATGGATAGAAGCTTTGTTATGAGTTTTTTTTTAACTGATAACATTTCCTATAATGCATTATTTCCTCATATAGTAGCAGTTACATTGTACAAAGTGTTCATTCCCATGTGGAAAGCTGGTTGGGGAACATTGGAAAACTGCAGGACCATCATGACAGGACCAGAATGGTGAACCTGATGGGCTGGGTGAGGCCCTTATGGGATATAGTTTAGTACAGGTGTCAGAGCTGCTCATACTGGGCTGCAGAAAACTTGTGGGGCTGGACTAGGCCAGGAGAAGGAATCCTGATTAAGAGAAGTCAGAATCCTGGAACCAGAGAAGCAGTAAATATCAGGACCAGATAAGGTAAATCAATGAATAAAAAGAAAATCGAGTTGTTGCTAAGACAACCTAGAATGGATCCAGAAATAAAGTGCAAGAGGGCATAGGGTAAAAGGCTCAGGGAGAGGTCTGCTTTACGTGATGCTGGTGGAGGGCGCTGACTGGCTTAAGGGAATCAGACCTGGGTCTACGCTCGAACCTTCTGGATTTATACAGTTTTAGAATCCCCAAAATGTTTGAGAGCTGCAGACCTTGGAACTTCTCCAGCTCAACCTTCCCAATTCACAGGTGAAGAAGCTGAGGCCCAGGGCACACACAGATTCAGTGTCAGACAGGATTCTGAGTTCTGGGCTTTCTCTCTGACTTCCCACACTCCAGTTGACTAGGAAACTTTTTTAGTTCAACACATAATTGGCATCTACTATATGCCATGCCCTGTGGTAGATGGTGGTGATTCAAAGATGCACATGAATATTATGATCTGATTGGTGAGCAGAAAGCTTCAGAACTAATTGTTATACCAGCTAAAAATTACCAATAGATTTTAACAATAAGGATAAATGCGTATATGACAATGCTAAGTGAGGAAATAGGAAACAAAACTGTATATACAGTTGACCCTTCAAACACAGGTTTGAACTGCTTGGGTCCACTTATAAGAGGATTTTTTTTTCAATGAAATGTGAATCGAAAATACAGAATTCTCAGGCAAAACACAGGTAAACAAAGGGCAAACTTTTCCCATAGGTGGGTGGATTTAGGGACTTGAGTATGCATGGATTTTGGTATAGCCAAGGTCCTGGAACCAGTCCCCCCACATATGGGGAGACGGTGGTATGTTACGATTTCATTCTGGTAGGAAATACGTAGAAACCTGAGAAATGCAATAACCCACTAATGAATCGAAGGTTACGGGACACACTTGGACCTTGTGTTATAAATATGCATGCACTTATTGATTGCCCTGCTTCGACGGCCAGGACCGAGTTTTTGCACTGGTATCAGCGCATCTTGCTCCAACCTGCCACCCACCAGAAGCTCGGAAGAGGCTGAATTAATGAAGCTTCCTTCCTCACGCGGCCGCCACCCCACAGCGGCACCTCTGCTAAGGAGGAGAATAAAAGAAGGCTGGAGAGAAAGGTATTCTTAAATGGTATTCGCCCGAAGTAGAAAAACTAGCCTTTTCCCGACAGATGGCAACTGACGCGCTCCCCCTGGAGGTGGCACAGGATGCTCTGGGGGTGTCCCCGTGTCCCAGCCTGGAGTCCCCATCCTCCACCCAGCTTGGCCACCGGCGGGAACCACGGGCTAGAGGCGGCCCTTGCGCTGACACTGGCACAAGTCGGGTTGGCCCTGTGGGGTGTGCGTCCGGGGAAGGGTCCCCGGCAGAGACTGGCTTGGGATGGGTTGGGGAGATGCCCCCCTCATTCCTAGATGGCTGGACGGCGGGGTCTCAACAGCAAGCGGGGGGTGGGGGGGACGACGGGCTCAATGAACTCCAGCACCCCCCACCCCTTAGAGTATCTTCTTGAGACTACTTAAGGGGCGCATACTATCGCAGGAGCAGACATAGCTCGTGAACCCACTCAAGACTTTCCTAATGCTTGATTCAGTCTCGGGGCCGGGACAGCGGGGTGAGAGGCTGTAGTCCGCCCCGCACCTCCAAGCAGTCCCTGCTCCACCCCCCTCTCTCCCCTCTCGCCCGCCGCCTCCCCCACCGCGCCCGCGGGCGTCATCGCCCCCTTTCCCCTCCCACCTCCCGGCCGCCGCGCGGCTCTCGCCTCCTCCGCACTCCGCGGCCAGCTCCGGGCGTGGCGGCCTCGGGCTCCGGCTCCCGCTCGGGCTCCGGCTGCGTTGTCCGCAGGCTCCGCGCAGCAGCGCCCCCGCCCGCCTTCCCTCGCGAGCATCGGTGTCGGCAGCGCCCCTGGGAGCGGACGAGGTTTGCAGGTAAGGATGAAGCCACCCGGACAGGGCGAGTCCCTGGAACCTGGAAGCTTCCCGGAGAAAGGCAGGACCCACCCGAGGGGAGCTTCTTCGAAGGGCTTTAACGAAAGGAATCAAACAGCACTTCCTGTCCTCAAAGAAAATACCCTGCCCATAGAAAATTCTGTGTGCCGAGACTTCTGCACAGTTTAATATTAAGACCAACAGTGTTTGCATTGGAATATAAATGGAATTCTTTCTACTTAAGCAGTACCAGAGGGGGCTCTATGTTTGTGATTATTAACAGATGCCATTGAAAAAGGTGTAAAACCTATTCCTGGAAAGTCTACTCCGGTGGAAAGCCTCTTTGGCAGGGTTACTATGAAAGCTGGCCTCTATGGACCCCCTTTTTATCAGCCTGGCTGCAGGGGTAAGGGGCAGTGGAAAACATTTAGAAAATAAGATGAAATGAAATCGAAAAGTCTTGGACTTGCTTTAAAATACCCTAGCAAAAATAAAGTGGGGTGGGGGAGACTCATGAAACAAGACTGGCAAAATATTGGTAATTACCGGAGCTGGGTGATGGACACATACTTTTCCCTTTATTTTTGTGTAGTCTTGAAATTTTCTGTAATATATATTTTAAAGGTATAGAAACACTCCCACCTGATCACTCTTTTTACACTGTCATTGACTTGACAAGAAGCTGCATGTCATATCTAAGGGGTTTCCCCCTTTATTAACTCTTCTAACTTCTGAAATTCTCATTTTTATCCCAAGTACGTTTGTCTCTACAGAGGATTATAAAAGTCATATTTTGCTGCCTGGAGAATTATGCTTAGAATCTGCTTTATAATTTAGAAGAGAGTGTTAAAATCCCAGCCAAATAAGACATCTAGGCTTGAAAGTAGCGGCCAGGCGTCATCTAGAATTTTCCTTTTATTAGGAAATGTTAGAGGAGTTCCTTTAGTGTGAGACGGGGTGGATGTGTTAACCTCCCCACTTTTCATCCAGGCACCTGGGAAACCTGAATGCTTTTAAGAATCTTTTTCATGTTTTAAAATGTGAGATTGTTTAGCACATGCTTGGCACATAGTATGTGCTCATTATATGTTAAAACAAACAATTGCTAGTGCAATTTTCCCTACTGAGTAAATTAGTTTTCTCTGCCCAATGCTCAAATATCCAACAAGCATGTTGCATTTTAACAGTAAGATCAGGCTCAGAATTTTGGAGGATGAAACTACCTCATCTTAGCACAATGTTAACTTTGCAGATGCAAAATCTGGGATGGAGAGGTTAGGAAACAGTAAAGTCACATTAATGGTATCCAAGTTATTTTATAATTTAAAAGATTTTAAAGCTTCATATAGGTAAAACTGATACATGATTAGCAAAAAACATTATGACCACGAACGCTTAATGCCTGAAAAGTAGCAAGTCTTTACAAATATTCTTTGCTTTCAAAGGCCAACTTGAAAAATATAAAGATAAGGCTTCACAGAGAGCCATATGCTGTGCACTTCATGAGGCTGCATAGGAAGGCGTTCCCTTGGGGCTCCCTTATGCCATTCACACCCTATTTGATTTACACACAGCACGTCCATTGCAGAAATTGAGATGTACGTGTCCTGGAAAAATAGCTAAAAAACAAAAGGAGGTTTTATTTTTTGTTGTGATGAGAAACAGAAGTTGTGGGTTACTGTAAAATAATCAACTGTGTAACTTTACCATCTTCCTTTCCCTCAAGTACTGCCAAACTTTTTAAGCAGACATTACTTTGTCTCTATTCTTGAAACTGAACTTGAAAATAATGCTCTGGTATGATATTTTGAATAGAATTTGGCACACTGTCAATGAACTTTCTTGCCATTTATTCTCAGCACAGAATCAGAGTAGAACTTATCCTTTAGTAATGGATTGTAAAGTATTTGATAAACATATGTGAAACATTTGGCTAATTCAAGGTTTTCCTTAGTGTTGAAATACAGTGCAGCACGTTTAGCAGTGCTGTAGGTCACGGTGGAAGTGTGCTGGCACCTCAACTGTTTTTGGAAAACCACCTGCCAGAAAATTGTCTGGCTGTAGATGGTGTTATCAGCCCTCAGTTCATCAGGATGGGCTCTGTGGCCTGTAGGTGGGTTTTCTAAACGTAATAAATTCCACATGTGACAACCATTTAGTGTATTATTAATAGCCAGTTAGACATTTTCCCCCTGCTGAATCTCACATGCTTTTAAAATAAAATGTATTTCACAGCTGAGTGAATGTAAACAATTTAAATGCCTGGCTTAGATTTGCCATTACTAGGCTAGCTGTGCCCTCTAGTGGTAGTAACGTGGATAGCAGGCAAGTTCCTGCCCTGGAGGACTAGGAATTAATTGGAAGCTTCTTGGAGATCATTGATGTGTTTTCCCATTTGTGGTGTGGTTTACAGGTGCAAGAGATCTTAGAAATTTCGTAGTCCAACCCAATAGTTAAGAAGGACTATCAGAGATTCTTAAAAAAAAATGTCTTTGAAGACCGGGCGCTTTGGCTCACACCTGTAATCCCAGTGCTTTGGGAAGCTGAAGAGAGAGGATTGCTTGAGCCCAGGAGTTCGAGACCCCTGTCTCTACCAAAAATTTTTTTTAAAATTAGGTGGGTGTGGTAGCACACACCTGTAGTCCTAGCTACTCTGGAGACTGAGGTGGGAGGATCTCTTGAGCCCAGGAGTTCAGGGTTGCAGTGAGCTATGATTGCACAACTGCACCCCAGCCTGGCCCACAGAGCACAGATCCTGCCTCTGGGAGGGAAAAAAAAAAAGGCTTTGAAATGATGCATAGCAGGATTAGCACCAGGTATGCATTTGTTGAATAACCGAATTTGTCTACCCTGTTCCACTTGTTTTTCTCTGGCAATACTGCTCTCTACCACCATAAAGTTTTGTCACAATCTTCTGTTTTTCGTTCTAAAATTGCATGTCTAATTTTCCTTAAAATAAAAAAAAAAGTTCATTTATGTTTTAAGTCCATGAACCATTCTTTTCCACTTTGTATCACTCCCTACTACTTCTTTCTTTCTAAACATCCAGGACAGACAATTTTATTTCATTTTTGAGACAGGGTCTCTCTCTGTCGGCCAGGGCTAGAGTGCAGTGGCATCACGGGGCAGACAGAAAATTTCAGAAACCAGATTGACAATTTCAGAAACGGGATTCACACCTTTATAAATGAGCACCCACTTCTGCTATAACAAATCACCAAAAACCTAGTGACTTAAAACAACGCAAATTTATTGTCTTATGCATCTGGAGGTCAGAAGTCTAAAGTGGGTCAGCAGAACTGTGTCCCTTCTGGAAGTTCTAGGAGAGAATCTTTGCTTACCTTTGGCTGCAGTAGAGGCCACCGGTGCCTTGGCTCGCGGCTCTCCATCACTCCAACCTCCTCTCCTGGCTCCCAAGTCTGCCCTCGACCCTCCTGCCTCCTTCTTATGCACGCTTGCGATTACATTGGACCCACCTGGGTAATCTAAGCTTCCCTCCGCATCTCAAAATCCTTAACCCAATCCCACCAGCAAAGTCTCTTTAACCACGTAAGGAACATATTCACAGGTTCTAGGGATGAGGATGTGGATAACTTTGGAGGCTGTCATTTGCAAACCACGAGGAGATAGCAGCTGGAGATGTATGAAATACCTTATACTAAGCTACCTAAGTTTTGACTCCCTCTGTTTGATCTTAATCGTAACAATTGCTGCCATTTGTTGAGTGCTTACTGTGCCCTGGGCATTGTGCTTATCATATCAGTTTCTCGTAAAAATATTCTAAAATATTATCCCTATAAAATAAAAATGTGGAAAATAATATCTGGAGAGATTATGGAACCTTCACGAGCTCACACTGCTCATAAGGGTCAAATGTACCTGAGTTGATTTGCCTTCACAGCCCACTGCCTCCGCGATTATCAGGACACCCCAGTTCTTGCTTTCCAGCTCGATTATGCTACTGACATGGTTACGTCCTCGTCTCTGTGATACCGCACGCTTCTAACTCAAATGTGGCCTCCTCGCCATGCCCTAGTCAGTGGTTAACATCACTGGGCCTGCAGTGGGTCAGGAATTGGACTTTATAAAATACCTATTCTCCTCAGCATCTACTCCCCGAAAATGAAAGTGATGGGGAACGTTTTTACAATTGTCCTCCAATGCATGACCTATTTCTTTAGTGCTTGTGTTGCTCTGCTTACTGTCACTAGTAACACCCCTCCTTTCCTGCTTGTGGACTTTTGCCTAAGCCATCACTTCTCTCTGTGGGTATGTAGAGTTACCTGGGCCAGGCCACACTCTGTCTCCCTGATGTGCGTCAGTCCTTACCAAGCAGGTGGAGGATGGAGGCAGAGGAGGGGTTGAGAGCATGTCCTCACATTTGGGTGTGTGTGTAAATGTAGCCAGTGGTGTTGGGAGGCACAGGAGGTTGGGATCGTGGTTGGCTAAATAAAGGACAGCCACATTTTAAAAAGTGGTCATGCCATCACTGGTGCGTCCTGACATGCACATTAAGGTAGAGGTTGGTGTTGGCTCTATGGGGTCGTTTATCTGACTGAGTGGTTCCTCAGCCATGCCAGCCTCCCAGAAAATGTCTGATAGATTAATATAAAATTGTGTCCCGTGGCAGCATAGATGAATTACAAGGGCCCAGGTGAAAAGAAAGGCAGGGGCCAGTGTGAATCTGTCACCTGGTAAGGGAAAGCCATT
>RJWJ010020018.1:0-29565 GCA_004363605.1 Indri indri | reverse complement strand
TTAACTGTTTGTGATTTTGAAAGGCTCGAAAATTATTCCTCTGATGAAGCATGTTTTAACCAAGCTGCTTCAGCAACAGTTTGTAGGATAAATTTGTAATTGGCTAGCTTAGTTTATAGCATTCCTTTTATTTAGATAATTTTAATGAATACAGCTTTAATGGTTCAGAACAGTATTTCTCAAACTATTTTTGAAGAAGGAACAGTTTTTTTTTAAAAACAATTCTAATCTGTCACAGACCAATATGTGTATATAGTGTGCACGACTAACATGCAACTTGTATCACACAAATTTGATAATCCCTAACTGATCTATAAGTCTGTTGATCAATAAATCTGTTCAGTGAGTCTGCTTATTAACTACTTGAATGTTGCACCAATATCAAGTTGTTATAAAAGCTTCTAAATGGCCAGGTGCAGTGGCTCACGCCTATAATCCCAGCACTTTGGGAGACCAAGTCATGAGGTTTGCTTGAGGCCAGGAGTTCACGACCAGCCTGGACAACACAGGGAGATCCTGTCTCTAAAAAAAAAAAAAAAAATTAAAAATTAGCTGGGCATGTTGGCACACATCTGTAGTTCTAGCAATTTTGGAGGCTGAGGTAGAAGGATTGCTTAAGCCCAGGAGTTTGAGGTTTCAGTGAGCTGTGATCATGCCACTGCATTCCAACTTGGGTGACAGAGTGAGACCCTGTCTCAAAAAAAAAAAAGAAAAAAAAAGTTTCTAAATGCTTCCTTTCAATTTCTGTATTTACATTGTTGGGGACTGGTAACAGTTTGTGGATAGTTTTCAGTCCATGTACCACACTTTCAGAAGCACTGGTTTAGGAAGTCTTGCATGTTAGTTTATTTTATGGTTTTATTTTGAGTTGTGTGGTGAAAATAGTGTATATTCTATATTCTTTTTTTTTTTTTTTGAGACAGGATCTCTGTTGCTCAGGCTGCAATGAGTGGCACAATCATAGCTCACTAAAACCTCGAACTCTGGGTAGCTAGGACTACAGGTACATGCCACCGCACCCAGCTAATTTTTATTTTTTGTAGAGAAGGGGTCTTTCTGTGTTACCCAGGCTGGTCTCAAACTCTTGGCCTCAAGTGATCCTCTCACCTTGGCCTCCCAAAGTGTTGAGATAACAGGTGTGAGCCACCATGTTCTGTATTCTGTATTCTTAAATGATAACTCACTCTTTCAAATACATTTGGAAATGCTTCTAAAATATAACAGTGTAATCTGCTTTAACATCATAACCTCCTTATTGCTGTTTAGAATATTTTGTGTTTTAATTTGGAAATACTTCTAAAGAGTTGATGTCATTATCTTCTGGAATTTTTGAACTTTGGGACATTGTTTCTCGTGTTATTTGAAGTTCAGCAAATTTGACATTTGGATTTTACTGATAGTACTTTTTCATTATTCATTTAATAAATATTTATTGAACATATATAATGTTCCAGGAACCACTTAGGAATATAGCAGAGAGCAAAATAGACTAAAGTTTTTATCTTATGGTTTAGGACTTTTATTCTGATAGGTCAAACAGACATTAAACAAATACCTAAATATATAATATACTATGTCAGTTAGTGATAAAGACATGAGGATAAATAAAGTGAAGTAGGGGAAGTATGTGTTGGGACTGAAGAAGATGATGGTTGAATCAAGATCTGAGTGAATTAGAGAGAGAAACAGAAAAATCAGGGGCAAGAGCTTTGCAGGAGAGGAAACAGGAAGTACAAAGGCCCTAATATAGGTATGTGAGGTGTGTTCAAGAAACTTATAAAGAGGCAGTTTATATGAGTACAATGCAGTTTGTTTGAATGGTACTTTTAGTTGACTGTAACTGTAAGATAGGCATATGAGTAGAGGCAAGCGTTGCTCAAGTCTGTTATGAAATCAGCTGCGTTTTGAAAGAGCCACATAAAATCTCCTTGGGGTTCTAGAATTAGAGAGTCCAGAGCAAGGAGGGGTCAGGTACCAGTGGCTGCTGGTACTGAATAGAAGTGTTCTTCCAACTTTTCTGTGTCTTTTTTCCTACCCATGTTCCTCTGTAATTGTTCAATACAAAAAATGTTGCAAGGTTTTCCTTCTAGATTGACCCAAACTTGACTCTTTTCCTGCTTAGTCATTAAAGAACATTTTCTCTGCTTAGTCATTAAAGAACATTTTTGTGTCAATTCCTATTACCACTAGAAATCTCTCTTGGGATACAGACTGCTTACTTATGAATGGATTGTTGTAAAAATCCATTTGTAACTTAGTTGTTTCAGAACTCAGAATGTATTTTAGACTGGAGAGAAGATAAATGGTGATTAGGTTCTTATTAGACCGATAAAAAGCCCATCATTTAACACATAAAAATATACTTGAGGTACAGTTCTCTCTGAGTAGCACTGCAAAACCTGGCCACCATATATGACAATGTTTCTATGAGAAAGTACATTAAAAAATGCAACCTAGACACTAGGAATACAGCATGTTCTAATGCTCCATTGCTTGCCTCAAATATATTCAAGTTAGATATGTCAAACACTGATTTCCCACTTTGTATATAATTTCATTCTTTTCCAGGTGTGTTTGTAAAGGAGTCAAAAGACCTGGCTCCAGTTCTGACCCCTGTGAGCTGTGTGATTTTGGTCATGGTGGATACCCTCTTGTCTCAATTTCCTTATGTGGAAAGTATGGATAATGATATTCCACCCTACAGTGTTGTGGGAGTTGAATGGGTTCGTGCATGTGAAAGTACTTCACAAGCTGTAAAATACTACACAGATATTGTTGTTTGTCTGTATTTCTTTCAAATGCATAATTTCATCTAATCTTGTTGCAACGTGTTTCTACCTCCCCTTTGAATCTGTCTTCATTCAGTTCTGCTTTTATAAGGCAAAAACTCTCTTAATTTTGGATTTTAAACTGGTTATAAAGCCTTTTGAGTATGTTTTGATTAAAATTGATTAGATGTTCATACAAACTGTCTTCAATAAATTTTCAAATAAGGCTTCATAATTTTACAAATATTTGTTAAATTCTATCAATTGATTTAGTCAAAGCGTTCCCAGGGATTTAGAGATGGAGGATGTTATATCACAGTATAAGATTATCGATGGCAGTCCATAAAGAAATTTTTAAAAATTCCACCCTGAAAGTTAAACATGCCTGACCAGTCTTTGTTTCTTCCAGCCACCTCTAACCCCTTTCTTCCAAATACCTACCCTAAAAACTTTTCTTGCTGTCTATGAATGGGGTTACATTGCCTCCTGCCCCTGTGGTTTCTTGTTATCTTTCCATGGCCACAGTGGACACCTGTTGCCCTCTAAAGACCATTTTGACAGTGAAAAAAATATTCCTTGTGGAAGATGAATTGTCAGAAGTTAGATAATTTTTCAATAGGAAAAACTAGTTTGACATAGTCAATGTTTATTGAAGTATAATTTTTGTTATGCCTTTGACTTTATACTCAGTTTATTTTACATGTTTAACTTAATTAAAATCAAAACATCCACTTCAAATTAGTTTTTATTCATTACAATTATTGATGGTAGAAAATCTGTTTAGTAAATTGACTTAAATCTATTGCCTAAGTTAGTGAAGTATATATAGTTCATTGAAAAATAGCCTGATCGTTTCCTTGAAAAGACAGTACTTTGTGAATCTCTTGACATATTTGATTATGACCATTGCGTATAGATAATACTTACCTATGGAAAGATCTTATCTTGCCTTTCTGATTTTTTTAAAGTCTGCTATGAAGATATAGTCAGCTATATTAACTGGATAATATTGGGGATGTGGTGGGAGAGGAAAAGTTTATAGGTGACTCCAAATTATGTTTAAAGAAAATTACAGCAATGTTTAGATTATGCAGGGGCAATTAACCAATTAACCATGATTACAATAGAGATATAGATCTAGGGGCTCTGTAATTATTCAGCAACCCTACACACCAATCCTTGCTGTCAGATGCTGCCTAACTGTAAGCTCAGGAGGGAAATATTATATATAATGGTAACTATCCAGGATTCCCATTTCAGTTTCTTCAACCTTGTAGCTAATCATTTATATATTGGCATGCGCTTTCCCACGAAGAAGGCATATTAAAGATGAAACTTCCTACAACTTAGCTACTTTGAGAAGTTAAGCAGACATGGTTTTTACCGATCTGGGAAAACCTTTTATATTTCATGTAATAGTGTCATTCAAATACAGTCCAGTTCTTGAATTAACATTTTGTGTTTCTTCCAGTTGCTAGAACCTGTCTGTCACCAGCTCTTTGAGTTCTATCGCAGTGGAGAGGAACAGTTGCTTCGATTTACACTGCAGTTTCTCCCAGAACTGATTTGGTGCTACCTTGCAGTCTCAGCCAGCAGAAATGTGCATCGCAGTGGATGCATTGAAGCTCTTCTTCTAGGGGTTTACAATTTGGTTTGTATATAATGCAGTTAACAAAATGTTTTTTGGCAAAATCAAACATATAAACTTTGCAACTGCTTTTCATTTTAGTAAAACTAATATTTATGTTTCATACATCAAATAACTCATAGCTCATTCTCCCAAATATAACTTTATAAGAGTTGGGGGATATACAGGCATACATATAATTATGTAAATATACCTTCATAAATAGATTGAAAGCTGAAAATCAGACCATTTCTTTTATAGAAGTGTCTGAAAGTATCAGTGTTGCATTTTAAATTTTTTGAACTTAAAGTCCATTGTCTATAAAGTATCCGTTTCCGATCTTTACAAAAACTTTAGGAGAAAAGATCTACTCTAATATTCACCATTCATACTTCCATAAAATCTGGACTATATCTAGAGTTTACACTATTGATTTAACATATAGTTTGCATTACTAATAGAGTTCGTATATTAATTAGACACTTAAGGTTTGTACTTTTTAAAACGGAAAAGAAATATGTCATTTTCTTGACATAGTATTTATTTCATATTTAAATCATTAATGGGATTTAGAAAATATAGTATGTTATATGAGGAAGTTCAATGATTATTAAGACACAGTATCTGTATCTCAGCCATTCTGAAAACTATATTACTTATGTTTTAAAAGTGGAAGGATGTATGTTTCAACTATTGATGTTTATGAATAATCAATAATGGATTATTATGATTTAAGGTTGACTCTAAAATTTCTTTCTACTTAGGTTTTTTTTTTTTTTAAATCTACACTATCAATTTAAACTTAGCTTTTAAATGTATGCGTAAAAAATAAATATTTTAAGATATTTTCTTTCTCTTTTGTAGGAAATAGTTGACAAACAGGGACATAGCAAAGTATTGAGTTTTACGATTCCCTCTTTATCCAAACCTTCTGTATATCATGAAGTAAGTGACCCTTTATCAAAGTAAGTGTATTGGCCCTAAGCTTTGATATTTCCATAAATTATGGTGTAGTTATTGAGGCAAAAAAATTGATCAGTTTATTAGTACCTTAAAAAGTATAGAACACCATACAAAGTATTTGCTATTCCCAAAGTGTAATGAGAAATCAAAATCATCAAACTTTGAAATCTGATAGTAAGAGGTCTATCAAAAGTATTCTTTGTGAAATATTTTTCTCTCCTGATGGATGAGTCTAACTTTTTTTGTGTATGTGTGGCAATTGTTTATTTCCATGGTAGAATTTTTGAAAATTAAACTATTTTTTATTTCTCATTTGTGTTTTGTTTTTTAATTGTTTATTAAATCTTTGAGCAGAAAATTTAGTAGGCAGTCTAAATATTTTTAAGCTATATGATGTTCATGATAGCCATTCTTAGTGGTGTATATATTCTAAATATCACATTTTCAACAGGATAGCTTTTTTTCTTTATTCAAATGTCTTTTCTCTAGCCTTCCAGCATTGGGTCCATGGCTCTGACCGAGAGTGCACTATCCCAGCATGGTTTATCAAAAGTTGTATACAGTGGACCTCATCCTCAGAGGGAGATGCTGACAGCACAGAACAGGTATACTGTGGAGACATAACTTTTTTATTTTACTGCACTGATTTTTTGAAACAATTATTTCAGTAGATTTATAAATAATGCTTAATAAGTTATGTGTAATAATTTATTTGAATATTGAGTCATTTTATGCAAGAGGAAAACACATCTAGATTTGTCACTGTACTTTGCCTCGGATGTCTTCTGGAGCATTGAATTTTTAAGATAGGTTTCATATGACTGTTACTTGGAAAGTCTTTTTTTTCCTTTTAGTTTTTCATTACTGTTGTGGGTGTATTATACAGGTCTGTTCTGTAACATGATATCTCTCCCCTGTGACTGCCCTCTTCCCTATTACGGTTGACTTCTTAGAATTCTAAAGATTTGTTAATATTCTTTTGGTTTGTCTTTAGGTTTGAAGTGTTGACTTTCCTTTTGTTGTGTTACAATGCTGCCTTAACCTATATGCCCAGTGTTTCTCTTCAATCACTGTGTCAAATTTGTTCAAGGTAAATTAAAATTCAAGTGTTTCTAATATTGAAATATATGAATCTGGGATTGCTAGTTTGTTCTATACCTAAGTTATTTTTGTTTTGTGTAATCATTTATTTAAAAGATTAGATAAGTTCATATAAAGCTAAGCCTACTCTGCACATACACAGTGCCCTATAAATGATAGGGATCACAAGACACATGATATAGAATGTAAAGTTAGGCTGGGCATGGTGGCTCAGGCCTGTAATCCTAGCACTTTGGGTGGCTGAAGCAGGAGGCTTGCTCGAGACCAGGAGTTCGAGACCAGCCTGAGCAACATAGTGAGAACCCATCTCTACGAAAAACAGAAAAATTAGCTGGACATGGTGGTGCATGCCTATAGTTCCAGCTACTTGGGAGGTTGAGGCAGGAGGATCACTTGAGCCCAGGAGTTTGAGGTTGCAGTAGGCTATGATGATGTGCCACTGTACTCTAGCTCAGGCAATAGAGTGAGACCCTATCTCAAAAAAACAAAACAAAAAAAAAACCCAAAAGAATGTAAAGCTGAATTACATTTAAATGGCATATTAAATCAGAAAAGGATTAGAAGGATTATGCTATATATCTGAAAGGATAGAGCTATTATGATCTTTCAATTTTTGGTATGTGGTGGCTTCTTTTTCTTTGCTTTTATTTATGTATTTTTACTGTGCTCTAATTTGGTACTAAAGAATAAGGAAGAGATACTGGTTTTTAAAGTTTCCTTGTTAAAAAAAAATCGAGCCTCAGGGTTGGTTAAATAAATTATAATATCTTTGGGTGTACTGTGTAAACATTAAAAAATCCTAATTTAGAAGAGTGTTTAATGATAGTATGTTTGGTATGATTCCCACATTAGTTGAATATGACCCAGAATATTAATAATGGTTATCTCTAATTGGTAGAATTAGGGTTTATTTTAATTTTTCTCTTTTGTGATTTTTTGGTAATTCTCTAAATTTTCTGTAATGTACATGTTACCTTTTTTAAAAAAACCAAAACAAAATAAAATGAAGCAAAAATGACAGGTATTATTGCCTTTGACAATTCAAGTAAATAAGGGAAATTGTATAATTAAGAAACTTGTAGAATAATTTGTGTTGGGGCAACTTATTTAGAAAATGTAACTTAACCAGAGAGAGGGTCCACTGAGCAATACTTAGAAATGACAACAATCAAAACAAAACAAACAAAAAAGCAGAACTTGACACGGAATAGGAGAGAAAACCAGGTAGGACCAGCAGGAGAAGGGAGTTAACAAGACTAGGGACTTGTTAAAGAAGATAGAGAATTGGGTCTTTGAGATGATTTCTGAACTAGAGCATAATTACATTTCCTAACCTTGAAAGATGGCACCAATATGCTATCTCTCCCACTTATTGAGTCTTTCAAATGGTTCTTGCTTTAAATTGTTTAAAGGCAGAGGTGTCCAGACTTGGATTTCACAGATCTATAACATTTCAAAAAAGGTGGTACAAAAAAGGTGGGTTTATCTGTACATTGTTGCCAACTTTTCATTTTGCCGAGTAATTATAAATATCTATCGTCAACATTATTTAACAAAAGGGAGTCTATTTTAACATCAAAAAGGGAGAAAGGTGGAAGAGAAGGCCAGCAATTTATAAATTAAAAATGTTTAGCTTTCCTTTCTTTTCATTTCACTATGATCTAGTGAAAACTTCGTTATGGACAAAAACAAGTGTACAAACCAATACGTCAGAAGTACTGGTTTAAGGAGTAACTTGATGCAGCAGTTTTCACCTGTAGAACTTAAAACATACTACAAAGTCCAGGTCCTACTCTGAAGCAATGTTTTAGATGGTAGGAACCAGGAATGCATATATATGTATGTATATATGAATGCATGTATTTATATTTTCTGTATTATATGTATAAATACATTTTCGAAGTTCCACAGATGTTCTAATACAATGCCCTAATAAGAACCACCTTTGATGTTTCTCTGAAAAGTTAAGAAAGAACATGCATGTATCACTGGTTTTTGCTCTGTGTAACCTTAATGTACTGCATTCTAATATAATTACTTTCACAGTATGGGTAGGAAATTGCTAATATACCAATTTTGCCTAACCAGGAAACTGAATAATCTTTCAACAAAGAACCCAAGTAGGCCAGGCGCGGTGGCTCACGCCTGTAATCCTAGCACTCTGGGAGGCCGAGGCGGGAGGATTGCTTGAGCTCAGGAGTTTAAGACCAGCCTGAGCAAGAGCGAGACCCCATCTCTACTAAAAATAGAAAGAAATTATTTGGACAACTAAAATTCTATACAGAAAAAATTAGCCGGGCATGGTGGCACATGTCTGTAGTCCCAGCTACTCTGGAGGCTGAGGCAGTAGGATTGCTTGAGCCCAGGAGTTTGAGGTTGCTGTGAGCTAGGATGACGCCACGGCACTCTACTCCAGGCAAGAGAGTGAGACTCTGTCTCAAAAAAAAAAAAAAAAAAAAAGAACCCAAGTAAAAGCTGATTTTAAAAACAAAGAGAAATGTAGATTATTTTAAAGCTAGCTATAGGAATTTGGCCAAGGAAGATTTTAGTAGAAATAGATTAATCTATGCCACAAGAGAAATAATTCCATGTGAATGTCTACCAGCTATAAGAAAACTGAGGGTAGAGAAGAGTTCTAAGTAATTCAAAAGACTTAAGCTATTTAAGTAATGCTAACTCTTTTTTTTTTGAGACAGAATCTCACTCTCTTGCCTGGGGCGCGTGCCGTGGAGTTAGCCTAGCTCACAGCAACCTCAAACTCCTGGGCTCGAGCAATTCTAGTGTCTCAGCCTCCCGAGTAGCTGGGACTACAGGCATGCGCCACCATACCTGGCTAATTTTTTCTATATATATTTTTAGCTGTCCAATTCATTTTTTTCTATTTTTGGTAGAGACGGGGTCTCGCTCTTGCTCAGGCTGGTCTTGAACGCCTGAGCTCAGAACAATCCGCCCGCCTCGGCCTCCCAGAGTGCTAGGATTACAGGCGTGACCCACTGCGCCAGGCCGAGTAATGCTAACTCTTAAACCACAAAACATTATATAAGAGGAACTCCATTGAATTTGTCATTCCTGTCTTTTTTAGTTGTTTAGGTTTTTTATTTTTATTTTAGATTCCGTATTACTGTATTCTTAATGATAAAACCCAGTTATTCATTTCTCTTCTGGCTTCCTTAATCGTTTATCAAATATTCTAATTAAGAGGTTTTGTATGTTTTTTAAGAATTTTTAGAAAAGAATTAGAAAACATTTCTATGTAATCAAGCTAAGCCTAGTTCGTATCTGTGGAACCTATGGAAAGAAAATTGGTTAGAGTTGTGGTGATAAGTAAGTTATAAACAGTTATGATAGTTAAGTACAAGAGCTTCTTGATGATCTTCGTACTAGTGCAGGTTTTCCTGGAGTTGAAAGTGGGCACACTGTTCTGTGGCTAATCCAGTCCTTTTGGCCAGGTGGCAGTCGTGTCAGCTTGCTGCTCAGTTTGCTTGATGATTATACCAAAATCATGGACTGGACACCTAGGAGTAAGGATATATAAATGCAACCAGGAAAATTTCATGGACTATATGAACTAGATTCAGTGGCAAATGTGTCCCATTCTTTAATCTTCAGATTGTAATGAGTTGTGGAAATAATTAAAACATTATTGAACACTTTCTACTCTCCATCCGGAAACATACACATCCATATCCATTCTACTGAACAAAAAGCTGTTCAGTTACTATAAGCTTCGCTCTCCTGATTCAGGCTGATGGCCAGCTTGATAGCCTGTGCTTTCTTCCTCTGTAGTGTGTGTGGCCTGCTTAAAGAAGAGATCTAAAAGTAGGCAAGAGCTAGACTGACTGTATTATAGTTAACAAGTTTTTATTTTCTGCTAATGCTAAACATCATATATGGCACTACTAAAAGAAATATACTCACCAGTGCTACAAATAAGTTTTGTGAGTCTATATCAGAATACTCTAAGTTTGAGGAAATGATTTCTTTCTTTTTTTACTGTTGGACATCTCTATTAATACAAAGTTGTTTAGCAGATGGCTTATCTTGCCTTTTGATGTGGAATAGAAGTATTAAAGATGAAACTGTACTAAGCTATTAAGTTAATTCTCTCCCATAAGGGATGCCTCTGATTTTGTTCAACTGGTGAGTCATCTAGCTGACTGACTTGAATTTGGATAGCTGTGAATTCCTAATCGGTGTATTTGTTTCTGTGTATCTATAATGAAACCCTGCCCCCCTCCTCAGTTCCAGGTCAATCTTCCTGATAACCTGAACAGATTTCTTTTTGTTTTCTGTCCATTAAGGGCACCTTTGTGCAAGTAAGCCATTTTGTGGATTAATTCTCCTGACTAATGAAATTATTTATATAAATATAAAGCACTTATCACAGTGTCATCCACTTTGTTGTCATCCACTAAACGACAGCTATCGTATTATTGTATGCCAGTAATGAACATACACATTCACTACGGATGCACAGCATTGCTTTCTTTTTTTTCTTACCTGTTTGCTATTATCAACAGTTCTAGAACATACGTGATATTAGGCCATTCCTTATTGGAAGAACTTACCGTTCATTTCTGGATTTTTTCATTGCTTATTATTTTATTTGGAAACTTCTTTATACTTATCTAAATTTTGTCCATCCTTCACAACCCATTAAAATAAGCTTTTCTGTAACTATTTAAGTGTGACTGTTGTGTTTGGTCTTTACTTGAGGAAAGTGACAGGAGATGCAACTTTTATTAAGCTCTTAATTTCAAAGAGCAGAAGGAGGAAGACAGAAAAGTACTCATTACTGTTTAAGCAATTCTTCCATTTTCTCTTTTCTCCCTTACTTCCCCTTTTTCTAATCCCCTGGACTTTTCCCTATTCCACTCCCCACTTTTTAAAAAACAGAGCAGGAAAGGAAGAAGGTTGAAATTGGTTAGTTTCATTTCATAATCCACATGGCTATGAAGTATAAGTAGACCAAGGTTTTAAATATCTCTCAAATTAAGAATTAGAAAACAATTTTTTCCTCTTTTTAGGCAAGTTTCTACTCACTGGTCTGATGATTTGAAGATCTGATAATAGTAGTTAACCTTTGTCTTCTATTATACTTTAGGTTCTGGTATATTCATGAATAAACAAACTCACTGGAATGGGCCTTCAAATTATTTTATAGTTTGTAATGCAGAATACATTAACAGAAATCTCAAAAGTTTATTTTCATTCTAAGAGTAAGATAAATGTCTCTCAACAGAGAATGAGAATCACAGCAAGAATTTTCCTCACTTACAAATTGATACCTAGAACTTCTCTTAGAAATGTATTGACAAAGTACACTTTACAAAAGTGATTTTATTTTAACATGGCTTAAGAATTTGGCAGATATCTATATGTGACCACAGAGTAAATTTAATACAGAAATAGAGAATATGACACTCGGCTGCTCTTTTGTAAGGTCAGATCCTTATGTTTTGGACTTGTAGAGGGTGAACAGAGGAGTCAGGCATTCATGTGGCGTATAGCTTTATTGTTTGTTTTTGATTCGTTTGTGTTTTGCATTTTATTAAAATTCAGTGAAGGTTGTATTAGAGAACAATACCCTCGAATAGAGAGATCAGAAAATTGAAGAGTAAATCAGAGAATTCTTAAGTACCAAAAGAAAAGAATGGAGGAAGAAGTACCATTATCAGTTAATAATGCAGCTGGACTGTTTTTGGTCTCCTCTCAAATGTTACCTTGTGAGAGAGCCCTTCCATGACCGTCTTTTCTAAAGTAGCACCTTCCCACCCAGTTTATCGTCTTGCAGCACTTGTAACACTGTAATTACCTTGTTTGTTCATTTGGTGTAGTCTGTCAACTGCTAGAGACGTCATGAGGTCAGGATCTTTGACTGTGTCATTTACTGCTATCTCCTGAGAGGTTAGAAAAGTACGTGGCATATGGGAACCTTAATAACTATTTGTTGAATGAGTGATAGATGAGCTCTTCTACTTCAGATTTATGATTTGATAAGTAGAATTAGGATTAAAGGAAATAATTAGGTTTTTACTTTTAAAAATCTTTCATTGGTAAATATAAAATCACCAATTTTAGTTTTTTATCAGTTATAAAAAACTAACTCTTTGCATTTCTGAGTAAAGGTTTAATTTCAACCTCTGATAGATGACTTCTTATTTCCTTATGAATAGCTAGTAGAGAAAATGAGAGGACCTGAAATCTTTTTTTTTCCTTGTAAATCTTTCAAGCGTGTTAGTATTTGAGAGATTTGTCTCTGTAGTTCTTACATAAAGTAAATTTAAAAGTTGAGTGACAATTCTAGAGCCGTGGCAAAGTTGTTTTTTTAAAAGAGAAGTTGCGTAGTAACAGCAATAACTTATCTTTCTGACCATATTCTCTTTCCTAAACCCTATGCTACTTGTTCCTGATTTCTAAACCTGTGTATCCCATCCAGGAACCATCAAGATGTCCCATAAATACCTTGTAAGATTTAGAACTCTTGAAACATGGAAAACATCCAGCAGAGGGTCATGCCAGCCTGAGGCTTCTACATACCCCTCTGGGGCCGTGTTGGGCAGTATTATTAGAAGAGTACTGTATCAGGTTAAATGTTGGTTTGGTTGTTTTGACAAGAGATAAATATTGATAATTTAAAGTTGACATATATTTCTCTCTCAGGTAAAAGTCCAAGCTGGTTAGATGGTCTTGGGGGTAGATTGGCTATGTTTTTAACGTGTTCAAGCTCCTTCTATGTTGGGATTCTACATTCCCTAGTGTATTAACATTGTCAGTATGGTTGCTGATCACTGCTATTACACCTGCCTTCTATCCTGCAAGCAGGGAGAAAGAGAGTGGAAGGCATGCAGCTGTTTTTTAAGGGCAGAACCTGGAAGTTTCACCACTTTGTTTAACATACCATTGTCTAGAACTTAGTCACATGGTCACACTTAGATGTAAGGAAGGCTAGAAAATGTAGTCTCTAGCAGGATGGCCATTGTTCCTGGCTAAAATTGGTAGAGGAAAGTGGTAGTGGGCCTTATGTATATATATATATTATGTATATTATTGAAAATAGATACTGGGGTAGTGATAGTTTTCTTGGCAGCCTTACCATCATCACATACAGGGAAAGACTATTTCCTAAAGTAAGAGGGAGGGCAGTGCTTTTCATGGAAGATGGGCGGGCAGGGGGGCATGACGCAAAATTGACGTTACACCATATGCCTAAAAATCAACATATCTGAAACTTAGCATCTTCTAAAACAATATGTTCTGTTTGTCCTAATTCAGTTAATGACACTTCTGTTCAGCCAGCTATCCAAACTTAACGTGGGAATAATTATCCACTCCTCTTATTTCATCAGTCTCACCCTCTTTATATTTCCTAGCTGTGACTCCAATCCCATCCTTCCTCCTTCTCCCCACCATTGCTTCTTTGGATTGGTCCCCGTTCAACTCACTCCTGGGATATTTTGACCCCGCCCCTACACACCTCCCATCTCAGTGAACTCTTCCAGTACTATAGCCAGAGTGATATTATAGAAAGACCAATCTGATCATTTTACTCCCTTGTTTAAAACAAACCAAAACAAAAACCTTTAGTCATTTCCCAGCATCTATGTAATAAACCTAGCAGGTTGTAAGATACTCCATTGTAGGATTCCATGATCCAATGAGCTTCTCTGTTGTTTCCTAGTGTCCTAGCATTCCATCCTATTAAAATTTCTCCAGTCTCCTTGATGCTATGCTGTTTCATCCCTCCTCTGCCTTTGCCCTTTCCTATGATTTCTACTTGGAAAAATACTGCTTTTTCATCAAGACTCAGTTCAAGGGAATCTTCTTCTGAGAAGTCCTCTCTGAGCCTCCACATTTTCCACCTAAGTTTACCATGCTCTCCTTTTGCCACCTCTGGAACTTGCTCATTGCAGTGTGCTTACTGCACAGTCTCCATGATTAGATTGCGAGTCCCCTTGGGAACTAGCGTCTGACACAAGATCGGTTTTTAATAAGCATTTACTGAATGAATAAATGAATTCATTGAAAATTCCTGTCTTTCATGCATTAGTTCTCTATTATTTACTACCGTCCCTATCATAAAAGTGTAAGGTGCAAGAAAGTAAAATTCTCTAAGTTTGCTTCTTTAGATAATAAGAGTAAGAGGAGTCTCTATTCTAGTTTGGGCATAAATTTTTATAATTTCAAACAAAATTCGAGTTGGTTTTATTTTGCATGCAGCAAATTCTTCTCAGTTTCTCTGCTTTTTACTCTCGATTCTGAAGAGTTCTGCGATCCTTTCAATATCAAATGAGTTTATATTTATTCTTTAAATTTGCTTTGAATTAATGACATTCTCAGTGGAATGTTTTTGAGATGATCTTGGGCATTTTTAAGTGAAGGCATAGATTCATTGAGTGGAGGAAATTCTAAGTTCTAGGTAGTGAGCACATAGGGAGAGTGGGTAACTAATTCCAGCTTATTGGCTAGTGCCCTATTAGGTGAAGGTTGTATTACATCAACCACAGCATATTATGAGAAAGCAGCTATTTTCTAATAAATTTATTTATTAAAAATAGAAACTAATTGTTTATTTTAAAAACAGTACATGTTGATCATAGAAAATTCAGAAAATATATATAAATATAAAGAAAAAATAGGTCTATAATCCCACAGACCAGAGATGATGATGACTTTGTATATGGTCTTTTTGAGGTGACACACAGGCTATGCCTGTTTGTTTATTACAAAATGATATTGTGCTGCATGTTGTTTTGAACAGTTTTTTTCCCTGTCATTTGAATGGACTTTCAAAATTTCATGTTTAATTTCTTCATAGTATTCTCTGAATGATTTATATAACTGATCTCCTGTGTTGGACATTTACATGGCTTCCTTTTTACTGTAATAATTAGTCCTTAACTTTAGTACTCCTTAAATATTCCTTACTATAACATTTCTTAACATTTCAATTTTGTTAATGGTAGCTTCTTTTACAAAAATTTAGTAAAATCTATTGCTATTTCTTTATAGTTCTGCCTTTGGTGTCATGATTAGGCAGCACACAGAGTGTATATACTATTTCTTTATGTTTTATTTCTTTTATGGTTTTTAAACATTAAGAATTTTATTCTATCTAAAGTTTATTATGGTACACTGTATGAGATTTGAGTCTACGTCATAGCAGTTTTTTGGATCCTGCAGTTTGTGTCAAGAACTCTATCAGGAATTGAGGATCATACCACAGATCTATTTATGACAACTAGTGCCAAGTTCCGTGTAGTAGGTTTTGTGGTAGCCAAAAATTATTAATAATAGAATTGATCAAATTTAGCAAACCAACCAATAAATGAATCTGGTTCACTTACCAACTTACTTATTGACATACTTCTAGCTTTATAAACTTTTCCCAGTATAACTTAACTCAGGAAAATGTTGTAGACAAATGTTCTATTTGGAAAGATTCTTTGTTTCATAGATTATAGGTTTGTTATGAAAATGTACTTAGTACATCGTTGACTTATAAATGTTAAAAAATAAATTACCTAAAGTTTTACTAATTTTACAAATATATTTATTTTGGTCTTTCTAGAATCTGTGTTTGTGGATATCCTCGACAACATTTAAGAAAATACAAAGGTATAAGTAGCAGGATACCAGTTTCTTCAGGATTCATGGTACAAATGTTAACAGGAATTTATTTTGCCTTGTAAGTTTATCTCATATACAAAGTAAACCTTTGATCTCTTTGAAAAATTATAGTCTATTAATCTATTGTCACTATATTATAATCTTGATAGATAAAAAATCAGCATTTTTTGGTGAAAGAATATGAATCAAGATCTTGATAATAGTTTTATTATTTAAAACAAGTTATGAAGAATTTATAACCAACTAAAATACTTCATCATCTTTCTTTAATTCAAGGACAGAACAAAAATTAGTAACAAATATACTCATAGTCCCTTTATTACTTTTTTTGGCTGTAATTTCCAAATAGATTTTTTTCTCCAATAAATATCTTTTTCCATTTTTGGAAACTTTAGCTCTTAAAAAACATTTTAGAGCCTCTTTGATCAGAAATAGTTCATTATTAACTTACTATTAATTTCTCATATTAGTGCTTAGTCTTACCTAGTGACTTAGGTAATAATATTTTTTCTTTGAACCTTATCTTTTACTTTGTAATTCTCTTATTACACATGTCATAGTGTACTTTGCATTATATTTACTCGATACTTTAATTTTTTCTGGTAGATTATAAGCTTCTTGCCTGAAGGCAGAAATTATGGTCCGTGGGTCAAATTTGACCTGCTGCCTGTTTTTATAAAGTTTTATTGAAACATAGTCACGCTCATTTGTTTATGTTTTGTCTGTGGCTGCTTTTGTGCTGCAGTGGCAGAGTTGAATAGTAGTGATAGACACTCTAAGGCCCAGAAGCCTAAAATATTTGTCTTACCCTTCAAGAAAAAATTTTCTGACCACTGTGTTAGCCCATTAATAGTGTCCCATAGTTCTTGGATGCTCTGATCTGTTTTATTTTACCTTTTTTTTCCTTTATGTTTCAGTTTGAGTAATTTCTCTCATCCAAGTACTAACCAGGCCCAACACTGCTTAGCTTCTGAAATCAGATGAAATTAGGTATGTTCAGGCTGTAGACAGTTTAAGGAATTTCTGTTGATCTATTCGATCTTCATGTTTACTGATTTTTTTTTTCCTTGACTAGGTTGAGTCTACTAATGAAGCCGCTGAAGGCATTCTTTACCTCTGTTACCATGTTTTATTTCTGGCCTTTTCATTTGACTCTCTTGTAGTTCCCATCTCCCTGCTGAAATCTTCATCTGTTCACACCTGTTGTCCACCTTTTCCACTAGCCTTTAGTATATTAATCATAGTTATTTTAATTTCCCCGATAACTTCAACATTTGGATCATCTCTGAATTTAGTTCTATTGATTGCTCTATCTTTTGATCGGATTTTTTTTTCCTTACTTTTTGTGTGCTTTGCAATTTTTGATTGTTTATGATTTTGTTCAGGGGTAGAACAATAGAGACTGAGGTAAATATTATTTATGACAGGAAATAGGCAGGTCTCTTTTTTTTTAGGCTGCTAGTGGAGCTATATTATAGGCAGGAGTGAGCTGGGGTTGGGTTTTGTTATTGCCGTGGTTACCTTCAGGGCACCACCTACTTCAAATCGTTCTAGTACTACTTGTTACATAGGGTGGGAGCTGGATTGCTGAAGGGCTTTTCTTAACATTCCTGCTTCATCCTCAGCTTTCAGCCTTCTCTGTATGCTTGCTCTTCAGAGAGGGTCCCTCTCCATGTTCTTGCCCCTCTTCTAGCAGTAGAGTGTTGTTGCTTGTTTCTATGTGTATATTAGCCTGGTGGCGGTGGGGGTAGAGGGGTGGGGAGGAGGATAAAGGGAAGTGTAGTGTTCTCTGCTGTCCTGTTCCAGCCTGTTTTAGGCAGACCCCATGTCCCTGCATTTCAGGGATGGAAGTTTCTCAGTAGTCCTGCCCCTCCTCCAGCAGTAAGAGACCTCTAGTGATCTCAACATAGAATGAGGGCTTTTTTTTTTTCTTTTTCTTACCCTCAGAGCCGAATTGATCTTCACTTGTGTCCTGGAGGAGAAAGGGTTTGCTGCCCTTTCCCCAAAGGCTTTAAAACTATTGTTCCATGTAAGAAAATGGTCTGGCTGGGTCTTTGTGCTTTCTGCATGTGAATGGCTGCTCTTCTCCTTCAGGCCTGTATTGCCAAGGGCAGCTTTCTCTTTGGGTCCTCTGCCCTATTTCCAGTTTTTCTTGTGAATATGGAGAAGACCGACCCTGTGAATGGGTATGAGCTCCCCATGTATGTGCTCCCAGAGATTCTGTACTCTCATGCTAGCCCATAGCTAGCTTTTAGCAATTTAGTTTTTATGAATTATTAAAAAGTTTAGCTGAATTCTTCTTACCCACTTGTATTGCGGTCCATCTCTCCTTAGAGGCATCTGTCTACCCTTAGAGTTCAGGCTACTTGGATGCCCTGTAACCTCAGCTTTTTGATGGATTCATGGGAAGTTATGATTTTGAAGATTACTTGGTTTGCCTTGTTTTTAGGGAGCAATGCTCTTTCCAGTTTTTTAGGCCTCACTTACATTCTTGATGTAATTCATGCCTCTTTGTTTTGTTGGCAGATGACCAAGCCATTATCTCTCTATTCATTTAGCTGATTTTTAGGAATGGCTTAGCATATCTTTGAAAATTCGCATACACACACACACACACACACACACACACACACACACACACACTTTTCCACTCATATTTCTTTGCTAGTTGCAACATACATCATGTACACGTCTAAATGACTATCAAAATGTAAAGAAATAACTAGTCAGGTTATTGCAAGCCACAGTAGTTGTAGATTCTCATTAAAAACTGTGGGAGTTATAGAGTAATTTGACCATAAAGTGTTCTGAACATTATTTTGAGGTATATAATTTATTATTCTCTGACTTACTTTGTAAGGGTAAAATGCTTTGAAATTGCCTTAGCTTTTTTGATTTCTGTTCTATAAATAATCATGTTCTTTAGAGAAGAAATGTACATCCATAAAATTTTCTTTGCTGTTAATAGGCTTTTAGATACAATGAAAGGAATTAAAAGGTTTAAAAGTACATTTTTAAGAGGAGTAGAATGTTAAGCATTGTGCTAATATGATCTATTATTTTCCTCAGTAAAGATAAATAGTTTCTCATTATATTTTGTTCAATTCTAATATTATAGTTATAATGGAGAATGGGATCTAGCTCAAAAAGCATTGGATGATATTATATACAGAGCCCAGCTAGAATTATATCCAGAGCCATTGCTGGTAAGTACCTTACTTATTTATGTAAATTTTATAATTTATGACTTCTCAACCTAGAACTATAAATTGAGAAGTAGCCATTCATGGTTCATTAATATATCATTAATACTCAGTGATTCATGCTCTTGTTATACGTGGAAAATTTTATAATTTAAAAAGGTATATATAAAAATTTGAAAATTTTGTTAGAATAACTTCCTAGATATCTGATAGTCTTTTTAACTTATAAGAATGTTCTCCTTAAAATACTTTAGCTGTGCTTATTAATTAGCATTTGGAAATATAATGTAATATTTTGAAAATTTGAACTTCATTACTTACATATTTTTTTAACCATGAGTTTCCTTCTGAGCTCTTTCTTCTTATTCTAAAGGATTTATGTATCATCTTATGAAATACCTTGGAAAGAGCATTATTTATATAAACCTGTTAGCATTTAGCATCATGTTTTATCTAAGGGTAAAATAATACATCTTTTAATGTCAGTCTTAAGCTATATTTTTCCTTTTTAGGTTGCTAATGCAATAAAGGCTTCATTGCCTCATGGTGCCATGAAATCAAGTAAGGAAGGTACAAGGTGTATTCAAGTTGAAATCACACCAACTTCCTCTAGAATATCAAGAAATGCGGTAACCAGCATGTCAATAAGAGGTCATAGGTGGAAAAGACATGGTAAGGAATATGTCATTCTTCGAGTTAAAGCATTATTAATTTTTTCACATTTTTCTCTGTACTTTTGGTGCTGTAACTTTGACCTTTAGTAAATAGTTACCATAGTAGTATGGAAGAAAGAGATACAGTGTCACCCTTAATTCCCAACTCATTATTCAGGAGCAATAGGCAACAAGAAAAATGGAGCCCCTTATGTTATACTTATGAACGAAAATTTATTTAAGAATTGTATTGGCTTTTAAATTTTATTTCAATAGAGTGGGAGAGTAAGGAAAATGCATTTGAAAATTATTCATACATTTTGGGTTTTTATTCATATTTGCAAATATTCCTTAATTAACGTTTCTGATTAACTCTTTAGCAAGTAACCTTGCGTATTGAAGTAGAACAACTAATAGGGACTTTAAACATTTTGCCTGGACTTCCTGGTTAAGAATGCCATAGTATTGTTCAAAGACCAGGATTTCTATTTTCTTGAAATTATTTTTCTTTCAAGATTTTCTTTATGTTAATATTTCTTCTTGTCTGCTTAATTTTATCATTTTAAAATTTTACTGGAAGTTAATTTCATTCACCATGGCTTTGTCAATTTCCTGTCAATTTCCCATTTTCCTTCATTCTCTTTTATTATTCTTTATTTAATTTCTTATACGTTTTATAACTTCCCTCATATCTAGAAGTTATTACAGTAGCAAGAATCAGTGTAAGAAAGGGATTACTGTCACCTCCTCAGAAGGTAACCATTGGTTGGGAAGTATTAATCATAAGCCACTAATTTACCCCAAACAAACATGTATATTAGAGGTAAAGCAAAATCCATTCTCTGTTTTCTTCTTCCTATGAGCTCAGATGAAAATGGTAGTTCCTTTTGGTATACTTAGTTCTAGTTTTCTCATGATCTGTACAGAAAATGGGAAAGGAAAAGAATGAGGTTATTAATGGTAAAATAGACAGTTAGTGATGAGAATAGTTGCCATTGTTTTCACTCAAGGGAATCTCAGAGATTGTCAAAAAAATTGTATGACAATAAAATTATGGAGTTTACCCAGTGATCATTTTTGATCTTTTTCTTTTTTAAAGTTAATGTGGTAATTCTTGGAAGTCCTGTAGGAGGAAGTCATAAAAGAGGTGGTGATGTTTGTCAATAGCAAGGCAAATTATGCTATTTAAAACATACAAAGTCTAAACATACTTCAGTTTCTTCCATGAAAATTATGCTACTAAATGGGGCTAGGTTATAGGTGGAAAGTCATTTAACTAGATATGTAGGTATCCTAAGATCAGAATCAAAATCAGTTTTTCTGTTTTGGCATTAATGTGTGAAAACAGGCACAGAGGCAATGAACCAGATCATATTGGTCACTGTGGCCATAATTGCTCCCAACAACAGCTACAGGAAATGCAAAAATGAATTTTCATTTATTTTCCACGTTCCCTTCTTCCTGTTTATTGATAGGTAGATACATTGGGAATTAGGGGGAAAAAATGTAGGTCCTACAGTTAAAAACGTGAGATGTGATGCTCCCTTGTATTTGTGCATGTGGGTGTGTGAGAGGGTATGTTTGTGTGTCCAGGCATGCATTTAACAGAAGGAGATATGTACCCTGCAATAAAATGGAAGCCATTTTTCCAGAAATATTTTATAGGAAAAATTTACCAAAACAAGAGAAAAGGCTACTTGTATATATTGTATGCATTAGATTCCTACATATCTTCCAGGTCCCAACTTGGCTGCATTTGAGGGGTTGGCACTGTGTCTTAGGGCTGCAGCCTCATTAAAGTAGCCTTCTTATCACCTATCCCCCTTCACAGCTCTAACACTTGGGCAAATCCTGTTTATGATAATAAAAAAGTCACAGATGAGGATATAGAGGAGAATGAACTATGAAAAGCAAGTCACATGTATGGAGCAGATACAGAATACAGTGTAGCCTTGTTCGTCACTCTTCTGTAGTGTGAATTCCCTTTATCCAGTGGACTCTAAACCATTCCTACTCTAAAGTCCTTCTTATTTGCTTCTACAGGTAGGTTGCCTTCTCCCTTTTTAGGGTAGTCTTGGCTTTCCTTTCTAGAGTAGTACTTGGTAACATTAAGTTACCATGTTCTGCTGAATTAAAAATGTTTCTATTTTCCATCCTCATGGTCCTGCTCCCTACTCGAACACATTATTGTCCTAGGCTTTCTATCCAGCACTGGCTTCTCGTGGGGAAAATAGGTGTCTTCGCTATAGTTCTTAAATATATAGACAGTTCTCAAGCTATAAATAGGTTTTTCAATTTAATTTTATTTGTATATAAACTATATTTATTGTATTTATGTGTAAACTATTAATATAACAAAATTTAATTTATTTATGCATTTTTTTTAGTAACAATGTTAACAGGCCTGTAGATTCCAGCGTGACCCATGATAGCCTTTTTATCCCATATTTCTGAAGCATAGTACTGTAGAATGGAAGTTCTGTTTATGGCTGTGTGAGTTTCTGTGTTTGATGGAACTCTAAATGTGTTTCCAGTTCCACCCATATCTCCACCATCCCCTCACCACACCAACCTTCGCAGGAGAGAGATTTCTTCCCAAACCCTTGACTGTGTCTATCCTACTGTAGAAACAAAGAATATGTATCCCTAAGCCACTGGTGATGAGGGTTGGCAAAGGAGACCGGACAAGAAACATGAACTTTAAGGAATATTCTTTTTCTCTTTCTCTCTCTCTCTTTGCATTTTTCATTGTTTTCCCAGTTCTGGAAAAGAAGGAAACAATTGGCCCTTTTTTCTGTTGAGTCTATTCCCTTCTTCTTTTCTTTTTCTTTTATTTATTTGTCTTTATTTATTGCCTCTCTTCTTTTTTCTCCTCTTTCTATTTTATCTGGGTAGAAGAAGGAAAAGAGTGAGTAAAGTTTTCTCATGGAAGCAGCCAAGCAGAACTTTTTTTTTTTTCTTTCCATCTCCCTTTATCATTAAGGAGTGTATATCATTAAGCCACACGAATGTATTGGTGTGTTTGCATATCTGAGTCACCAAAAATGATTACACAGTAAACAAATACACTAAATGGAAGCAATTAATGACATTTATTCTTTTCTATTATTAGTAACAGAGAAATCTTTTATCTTTACTGCCAAAACTCACATTCATGTTTTTTAAATTAACTTTAAACAGTTTTAATTACTTACATTTTAAAATATTTTTTGAGCTATTCTAGAATGTATTTCAGCTTCATGGGTCTGCTATTTTTTACTTAACATTAAGAATTATCCACAGCTTATATTTTAATTGAAAGTGTCCTAATAGAAGGTAAAAAATTACTTTATCTTTAACATTCGCACCCATCTAAGAACATGCATCCCTTGCCTTGGTCTTGTTGTTGAATAACAACTCAAATTTCTAGAATTATGTTTTGACCAGTTCTAGTATTTGCTTGGCCTGTGTTTCTTTTTCAATTAATAAACTTCATTTTTTAGAGCCGTTTTAAGTTTACAGCAAAACTGAATGGAAAACACAGAGTTCTCAAATATTCCCTGACCCCACACACATAGCCTCCCCCACTATCAATATCCTGCACTAGAATGGTACATTTGTAAAGCCCTGTAATTTAAATTTTGACCAAACAGTGCATCCTCATAGCAACTAGATAAGATGATTTTTAAAGAAAGCTTCATTTCAACTGAGATATTATTTTGGAGAGATCTATTTGAGGAGTAACAGCATATTTGCTGATTTGCCCCACTTTTCACTTGATTATATTATTTTATTTTATTTTCGTGGCAGGGTCTCACTCTGTTGCCTAGAGCTGAAGTGCAGTGGCACAATCATAGCTCATTACAACAACTTCTGGCCTCAAGTGGTCCTCCTGCCTTAGCCTCCCAAGTAGTTAAGACTATAGGCGCACACTACCATGTCCAGCTAATTTTTAAATTTTTTGTAGAGGCACAGTCTTGCTATGTTGCCTAGGCTGGTCATTTGATTATTCTAATATTTTACTGGCATGGCTTAACTTCATGTGTTTTTCAAACTTTTTAAACTTTGTGTTTAAATCTTTGAGAAAATTTTAATGGCTTTATAATTCCTTGTCAATACATATGTTTGGAAAATAAAATTACAATGTAGAATTACTGCTTTTGACGTTTTAGGATCATAATTTCAGAATTAATAGCTTTATGTATTACTAATTCTTTCATACATATTGTATTTCATTTAGCCTATAGATGGAGAATAGTTCAAGGCAAAGGTGTATTTTGCAAACCTAAATTTTCAAGCTACCAACAAATTGAGGGCTATCTAGGAGTCATAATTTGAAAGTAAAATATAATTCGAGGAGGATAATAATAGAATAAACTTTAAAAAACATTAAATAAGGTTAGAGAAGAATGAATAAATTATGACCATGATAAGAATCAAAACGAAAATGCCAATAAAAATAAGATAGAATTTAGTAAAATTATAAGATAAAAAATAAAATAATAAGATAAAATTTAGTATAAATAATCTATTTTTAAAATAATAAAAATACGATTTTACTTTAGAAATTTCTTTATAATTATGCTTCAATTCTGTAGTCATTCTTAAATGTTGCTTCTAAATCTGTCTTCATCATCTACCGTTTCAGCAATAAGAGGACCTTTTCTTAAGTCCCTTAATAGTTGTTCAACACCCCAAGATTCTAGTATACAAGCAATACTCACTTACTGTCTTGTACTTTTCCACTCCCTCCCCTCTCCAGAGCAAATCTAATTGCTATTTGTTGTTTGTTCCTCCCAACTACCACCACCATTATTGCTCATTCTTCTTCCACTTTTTACAAAATTATCAATACTGGGAACAATGTCAGCAATTTTCCTTCTTTCATTTAAAATAGTTATTGAAATACCATTCATATGTTCTATAAAAGTCCCCTAATTAAGTTATGATTGCAAGTAAGTGCTTATAATTTTTGCCAACTAGTTATTTAATAAAAAGGCTTATCCAGTGAAATTCCAATCCTTCATTGTTACCCACCATTCTTTCCACTTGTGCATTTGTGAGATAATGAGATAAGTAAATGAAAAGCATTTGGTATACTTTAAAGCTGTACATAAAGGCTGATTGTTAATTAAGAATTGTTTAATTTTTTTTTTTTTAGCTATAATTGTATTCTTAATAGGTTTTTATTAGCTAGTCTGCTATTCAAATGGTTCTGTGATTGATTAATCCTTTCATAAAATCGTAAGTTTTTGAAACTTGGGATTTTCTCAATTTGAGTTAAACTTGTTTAGTTTGAGTGTAGTATTAAACACAAAAGTATACATATGTTATATAATAGTAACAATCATTTTAATGATTTTTTTTGTAATTTTCATAGCCCTGAAGTATAGTACTCTAATTTTGATTATCTGACCTTTATATCACAATTACAATCAGGATTTTAAAAATGTTGTTTTAATACCTATTATCTCACTACCAAGTTAACATGAAAGTAGAAACTCTAAAGAATTGACTATTGTAATCATTTTTACATCTGCAACTAGAAATTTATAATGCTTATGTTTTTATTTAAAAAGTCTGTACTTATTAAGGAAATTTAGAAAATCAAAAAAATTATCTGTTTTATAAAAAGTCATAAGTGTTTTAATATCATGTTGAGAAGCTCCATTATTTTCAGATTCTAAAATGCTATTTGAGGAACACAGTTTTCTTCCCTAAAATTCATGATAAAACACTTAGACCAAAAATAAGCATTTTCTTCTGATCGAGGATTGCATGAATTTTAATTGACATTTTTGATGTGGAGCTTTATACTCATGGAAGGCAAAATAAAATATTAGAAAATGTTAGATAACTCCAGGAAAAAGGACATATTAACCAAAGAGCTAAAATATGTTGGTACATTTGACACATGTGAACATTAAGAGAGAAAAGACTGTGTACAGAATCCTGGCTTGGCCAATTTTTGAAGAAAACAAAAAAATCTTATTCTATTTCCAGGTAAAATAAAGTAAAAAAAAAAATCTACAAAGAGAAGCAAGATAATTCAGAATTATTGGTCTTATGAGGCAAAAATACTTGTTTGTAAATTATTGTGTTCTACGTTTTTACTAAGGAAGCCTTGAATAATTCTTGCTGTAGTTAAGGAAGTTATTATTTATTGTTATTTATTATTGAGTGCTCTTCCTCCTTCCACCTTTTTAAGAGCATTTGCTGCACACTGCACACCAAGGAAGAAATGGGCTTTTATAGATTTGTATTAGGTGTCCCTGACCTGTCCGTCTGGTCATGAGGATCTTTAATAAGTATAAAGCATTCACCTGATCCAGCAACATCCACATGTTGCAATTCTCTAAGGGTTTTTTTTTTTAAACTTGAGACTTAGTAAAGATGATAAAAGGTGTTATTGAGAGTGACTGAATCCACTGCAATAAGGAGAATTCTATCATTTCCTATATATGCAACAAAAGCTAAAGATTTAACTGCTCTTTACTTAAGGCAACTGGTCCTAACTAGTGTGTCTAAATAAATTCTTC
The DNA here is from genome assembly GCA_004363605.1 of Indri indri. Classification (NCBI taxonomy): domain Eukaryota; kingdom Metazoa; phylum Chordata; class Mammalia; order Primates; family Indriidae; genus Indri; species Indri indri. The sequence goes on along the minus strand of RJWJ010020018.1, from coordinate 3,102 downwards.
TGTTCCAGACTGTGCTTTTCTGTGTGCCCAGGCTTCTCTTTTCTTACCTGAAAAGTCTACTTCTCACTTCAGGACTCAGATTTCGACATATTAGTCTTTGTTTCTGTCTTTGCTCAGAATGCAGCTCTTTAACTGCTTGGTCCTTATTCTGTGTTGTTGCTTCGTTTCCTCTAATCTGCCTTGTGAATTACTGGCCCAGGTTGAGCATTGTCACTGTGCTATTCTTTCTTTATGCTCAATATTTTGTTACATGAATGTGACTTCTATTGATAAACAATGCTAGTAAAGTATGCAAATAGTTTATCTGTGTACCTGTCAATGGCTACCCATTGCAATCAGAATGAAATCCAAATTCTGTACTATGGCACATGTGACCCTGGTAATATGACCTCTTGCTTACTGCTTTGACCTCGCTTTAAGACCACTCTCACCCTGGTTCACTAGATTTCTTCCTTCTAACCCTTCAACATACTAAGCCATTTTTGCCTTAAGGGCTTTGTCTAGTTATTTGGCGTATTTGAGCTGAAATTTGAATGATGAAAATGTGCCTTGAACTCTTTTCCTCCAGATTTTTGTGTAGCCAGCACTTTTTCATCATTCAAATCTCAGCTCAAATATCCCTTCCTCAAAGCAGTCTTCCTGGACCACCCGTCTACAGTAGCCTTTATCCCCTACTACCCTGCATACTTTCTCCCATTATTCTTGTTTTCTTCACTGCATTTTCTGCTATTTAAGTTCTCTTGTTTACTTAGTTTTTATATTATAGAGTGGGCTCTGTTTCCATATTATCATGAGGGCAGTCTGTGTCTGTCCTGTTGGTTATCGTATCCCCAGCACCTGAAACAATGTTTGATACATTATAGGTACTCAATAAATTATAGTTGAATGCATGAATGAGTGAATGAATAATGAAATTTATAACATAGGGTGAGCAATTTATTTCTTCTTTTCTTGTCTTATTGAAGAACAGTCTAACAACATGATAGTAAACTGGGTAAAGGGTATTTACTTGTATTCCAGTAAAGAGTTTTCATTTTAGTTTTTTCCATATGTATATATATTTTTCATAATTGTACCATATTTAAATTTGTTTAATATGTTACTTTTGTCTAGTTAATATTGTCAAACATTTTCCCAAGTTCTCCTAGTAAATCCAGTTATTTTAATGGCTACATAATACCACATTGATTTGATTTTCCATCACTTGCTTAACCATTTTCCTAACATGTTAAATTATTTCTCATTTTTCCTATTATAAATAACACTGTAAGGAATAGCTTAATAAATATAGATAATATTTTTCTTCTATTGAACAGAATAAATTATAAACATAAAATAACTGTTTAAAGGTTATGAATTTGTTCAGGTATTTTATGGCATTACAAATACCTATATCTTAGCTGGCCATGGTGGCTAGCGTCCATAATCCTAGCACTTTGGGAGGCTGAAGTGGGAGGATCAGTAGAGGCCAGGAGTTGGAGACCAGCCTGGGTATAGTGAGACCTGTCTCTACAAAAACTAAAAAAATAGCTGGGTGTGGTGGCATGCACCTGAAGTCTCAGTGACTGACTCAGATGAGGCAGGAGGATCGCTTGAGCCCAGGACTTGAGGTTGCAGTCAGCTATGAGGCAGTGAGCTATGATGATGCCAGTGTACTCTAGCATGAGTGACAGAGTGAGACCCTCTATCGCAAAAAAAAAAATCTGTGTCTTACAAATTGTAATGGAATGTGCATGGCTTTCTTTCAGGGTTTACTTTAAAATATTTTCCATAATTAATGTCAAAAATTATATGATGCAGATATTTAAAGTATAAATTATTTTTTAAGCTTCAGCTTATTTTATGATTTTCACAAATAAGTTTGTAAGTGCCCTGTGTCGTAGCCAGACTCCTTTATACTCATAAAAGTAGTCTGAGTCCGGAGATGTGTGAATCCTGTGAATAAATACATTGTTTCTTTACTCAAATGATCACCTTTAGTAAATAGAGCAGCCATAAAACAAATAAAGCCAAAAGCCAGTATAGTTTCATGAGTGACATAAGATAATGGAGTAGATATTTGAGACTCTAAGATTACATTTAACAGAAATCACAACTTTCCATGGTCAGTTTTAAGCAATTTGCTTCACTTTATTTTTCATGAAGCTGGAAGAAATTTTTTAGCGAGAAGTGATTTGAGTGCCTTTGGGAACCAATTTGGAAATACCTATTAAAAGTATTAACTCTCCTCATTTCTGCATAAGAAGAAAAGTTTACCTATTTATGCAGGTAGAAGTTATACAAATAAAATATTCCCTGAAAAGTTTCTCTTTGGATCTTTTTCAAATTTTTCGAATTATTTGAAGTCAAATGTAAGTATTTTTTTATAGGTGTGGATTAATTATTATTCCATTTGCATAAATTGTTCAATTCTGGGGAAAACAAAATTTATTTTCTTATGCATTTATACTCCCTTAAAGCACTTCTATATAATTTTCCTAAAGAAATAATTAAGTTCTACTCTTTAGCTGTATATGCCATCCTCTGGATAACATAATAAAAAGAACTATAGATTTGAAAAAAGATTTTTTTTATGTTACTAAGAATTTTGCTAAGCCTACATTTTTTTTTTTTTTTGAGACAAAGTCTTGCTCTGTTGCCCAGGCTAGAGTGCCGTGGCGTCAGCCTAGCTCACAGCAACCTCAAACTCCTGGGCTCAAGCTGTCCTTCTGCCTCAGCCTCCCGAGTAGCTGGGACTACAGGCATGCACCACCATGCCTGGCTAATTTATATATATATATGTATATTTAGTTGTCCAGATCATTTCTTTCTATTTTTTTAGTAGAGACGGGGTTTCACTCTTGCTCAGGCTGGTCTCGAACTCCTGACCTTGAGTAGTACACCCGCCTTGGCTTCCCAGAGTGCTAGGATTACAAGTGTGAGCCAACGCGCCCGGCCTAACCCTACATTTAAAGATGGTTATTGTACTTTTCCAAAACAAAGAGCCTTTGCTTTCCTTTGCTATCTAAAAATTCTTCTTAGAGTTATTATTATTTTTTTTATTCAGTCAAATAACACATTCCCAGCTTACCCTTCTCATGTCATATCTTCTGCATGTTTTTT
>RJWJ010020017.1:0-29571 GCA_004363605.1 Indri indri | reverse complement strand
CCCACTATGACTGAGGTCCCCAGTGATCTCCACCTGCCCAAAGCACTGGAGGATTTTCACTCTCATTTTACTCAAATTGGATTGTGGCTTCACCAGCTAATCACTTCCTTGCCTATTGTACGGTTTTCTATTGCTGCTGCGGCAGACCGCCACAAAGTCAGCGGCTTAGAACAGATGTATTGCTTCATAGCTCTGTAGGTTAGAAGTCAGAGATGGGTCTTACAAGCCCAAAATGTAGGCAGGGATGATCTCCTCTCTCAAGGCTCCAGAGGAGCATCTGTTTCCTTGCCTTTTCCAGATTCTAGAGGCTTCTAGAGGCTGCCCACGTTCCTTGATTTGTAGCCACCTTCCTGCATCTTCAGAGCCAGCAATACCAAATTTCTCTAATATTCCTCTGTGGTCACACCTCCCTCAGACCTCAGCCAGGAAACAGCCTCTGCTTTTAAGCCCCACCCCGATAACCCAGGACAATCTCCCATCTCAATGTCCCTAATCTTAATCATACCTGCAATGTCTCTTTGCCATAGAAGGCGACATATTCACAGGGTCTAGATAATAGAATATGACATCTTTCAGGGGCCATTATTCTGCCTGTCCCATTGATTCTTAAAAATTGTTCTCCCCTTAGCTTCTGGAATGCCAGCCTTTCACTACTTTCCTCCTGTTGAACTGGTTTTAGCCTTTTTCACTCTTTACTTCTTTATTCCTTCTCAACTTGTAAGTGGCAGAGGTGCTCAGGCTTTATATCACTGCCTGGGAATCTCACTCAGGCCGGTGACGCTAAACATGTCTTCATATTCTTTCCCCGGTCTCAATCTCACCCCTGAGTTCCAGACTCAACGACCATCAAAACACCTACTTGACATTTCCTTTAGTAGATGCCTCAAATTTTGCGTGTTCTCATTTAACACCCCAAATTTAACACGTCTAAAACTGAACTCTGAACATTTTATTCAAATATATTCCCCTTCCTTATCTTCCTCAACTCAGAAAAAAAGCACCACCATTCAGCTCAGACCAAAACTCTAGGAGTGATTCCTGAGAATGCATTTTCTGACGCTGCACTTACTAGCGAGCAGTGAGTTCTGTGGACTATACCCCTGAGTAGGTCTGGAGTCCACCCATTTGTCATCACTGGCCACCAGCATCTCGGTCCAAGCTGCCATCTTGTCTCACCTGGATTACTGCAACCACCTTCCCTGCTTCCACCTGTGCTGCCTCCAAGCCCAGCAAGTCTCCACACGGCATCCACAGACAACTTCAAATGTGGAATCAGAGCATCCCCTTCCCTTGCTTGAATCCTGCAGTGGAAACAGCTTCCCATTCCTTTGAACTAAAATGCACTGTCTTTGGTGTGTGCTCCAAGGCCCTGTGGTATCTGACCCCTGATAGCCTTCTGATCGCCCCTCGTACTCAAGACCCCCTCGTTTCCTGTGCAACAGCCCTACAGGCCGCCTTGCTGCTCCTTGAACATCACTGCCTTTGTTACTGACACGAGGTCTTCGCACTGGCTATTCCCTTGCTTCGAGGCTCGGTCTCCAGATGCCCATGTGGCTGTCCCTTCATTACCTTCAGGCCTCTGCTCAAATGCCACTGCCTCTGGAGGCTGTTCCTGCATTATTTTCTTTGTGTCATATGTATGTATTCGTCTACTATCTCCCTTCCCCACTAGGATATAATCTCCATCAGGGCAAGGACTCCGTTGCCTTGTTCACTTCTCCATCCACAGCACCGAAAAGGATGCCTGGCATGCAGGAGGCGCCCAGTATGTTTACTATCTAAATGAATGAATGAAATGGGGAGGCTGCCCCTGGGGAGAAGTGAGTTGAGGAAGTAGCTGGGGAGGGGTCTTTCTGTTGGGAAGAACATGCAGGAGTCAGAAGCCGGGGGCGGAGGACGAGGCCTCTGAGGGAGACCATCTCCCTGGCAACAGACACCCCTGGCTGGTCTCGGGGAAAGGCCAGAGGAGGCAGCGGGCTGATGGAGCCTGTGGGGGACACCAAGGGAAGCAGAAAGTCAGTGCCCAGACTGGCATCCAGTTCAGACCCCAAGGCTCCTTCCCCGGCTTCCACCTCATTGCTCTGGCCATGGCAGACCCAGCAGATGGGCTCTCAGCAGGGGTCTGGAACTCAGCTGGGCTGGGCTCTGCTCAAGTGGGACAACTCTCAGCCTTCCACTCCTGAGCCTGACAGAGGCTCCCCAAACCTGGAAATCATGATTCATAAAGCTCAAAGGAACCTCACCCAGTGGAGAGCAACCCTACAGCAGGGCTGCTGATGAGAGCCCAATAATGGTACCAAGAGTAATCAAATCCTAGCAGCCAGCCTGCCTCTGCCTGTGTGCCTGGAACATTCCTTACCTTATCCCACCTAATCCTCACAATAACTCCTTGGGAAGGGGGCTATTTATCCTCATTTAAAAAATGTGAACTGAAGGCCAGAGAGGGTAAGGGGCTTGTTCAAAGTCACACAGGTAGGAAGTGCTGGAGCTGGGACTCAGTATACCGGTCTCCCTCTGTTCCTCCTCTGTGCCCAGAACATCAGTCCCCACTGGGTAATCGGGCATGAGCTCGTCTCACCTCCTCCTTAGGCTGCTTATAGAAACCTTTCTTCCCCATGCAGCATGTTACACTACGTGTCTTGTCCTTTGTGTGTTGTGGATTTTGGGCCATTTTGGAATCATACTTTATCTTACTATTTTGGTAATGAATGCACATCATTAATTCTTTTGCCAAATGTCCACTGAGCCCCTGCTCTGTGCCAGGTGGCAGCAATGAATAATAACAAGTCTAATGCTTGCTGAGGAGCATTTGCTCCGTGCCAGGCTCTGTTCCATGTGCTTTGCATGTGTAGACTCTTTCAGTCCTCACTGCGACCCTCCACGGTAGGATATTTTGTTGTTCTCCTTTTTCAGATGAGGAACTGAGAAGTAGCAAGTTAGTGCCTGGCAGGGCTGGGATGGAAACCAAACCCGTCTGACTCCAAAACTCATAATCACTGGTCCTTACCAAGTGACAAGGTCTGAGAGAGAAAAAGGAATAGACAGGGTGCTGTAGGGGTGCCGTGGAGAGAGTAACACATTTGGTTCAGGTTATGATATGAGTGGAGATAAAGGATGTAGAGACTTCACCAGGTGGAGGAGACAAGGGTGTTCCCACACAGAGGGACAAAAGTCCAGACAAAGACACAGAAGACTTAAAGTCCCCAGCGGGTTTATATAAACAATAGTTTCTAAGCTCCTTAAAGGCAAGAAAAAATATGGTTTACCTGTTTTGTTTATCTGCTCCTCAATAAATATTTGTGGAATTAAAAAACAAATCAAACAAAAGAATTCATCTGGCCTGGCTCCCAGCTTCGGGGCAAGAAAGGAAAAATGTGCATTTGTTGAGCAGCTCCTAAGTGCCAGCCCCTCCTGCGTGCCTGTGTCGGGACAAGCCTTCACAGGAGCATCCTCTCCGTTTCTCAGACAAGGAGACTGAGGTGCAAACAGAAGTGCACACTGAGGCAGAGGCTGCCATCCTCATCCCACTCACTTCCCTCCATCTTCCAAGCACATTCCCACCCACTTTTCCATAGTAAGTTCTCTGGAGCTATTTCCACCTTTTGAGGCAACAACGGTGGAGCCAGCGAAGGGATGTCCTGTGACATCATTTCCTCTTCCTGGTGCTCGCTTCCTCTCTTCCCCTCCTGGTGTCCAGTGTGGCATCATTCCTATCTGAGACAGTGCCTCAGGCTCTCATCCTGACTGTCCTCAGACCCTGTCCCCTGACTAAACACACCCTTGTCTCCCATGACCCACTGACACCCTGCTCTCCTGGGAACTGATAAATCCTCTCTCTTTCGGAGCCACGTGGGTGATAGGGCTGTCAAGGAAAGAAGTAGTCTTTTTTTCTTTTTTTAACTTAAATTTTACTTTATTATTCCTTTTCTACTACAGAATCACTCCACATTCATCATTGAAAAAATTAGAAGATTCAGAAAAGCCGTATTTTACCACTATGTGACTGGGGCGAACCTTCTCAGCTCTGAGCCTTAGTTTCCAAAAAACGTCAAAGAGGAATGGAAATATGTATCGTAAGTGCACAGAGAGTTTGTATGTACAGATCTGCTCATCGTGGCATTTTCCATGCTCTTGAGAAATTAGAAACCAGCTACACGTCCATTAGTTGGGGATTGGCTAAAAATTTATGGTATGTACATACAAGATCCAGTAAAAAATATGATGTCAATCTATATGTATAGAGTTAGAAACTTCTGCTTGACTTACCATTGAATGATAAAGTCAGCATTACAGTGAATATAATGGATATTTTCTGCCTCCCTCTCTTATCTACTGTCGTAGGCTTCCATGCCCGCTAACTCTGGTTTGGTCGGCCAACGGGAGGCAGCAGCAGTTGGAGGGGGAAGGAGCGAGGTGAGGGTATTTGTTCCTCTGACTCCATCTCTGCAGGTTTGTTGGAGCTGGCTGTGTCTCTACTGAAGGCTGAGATTCCCAACAGTTTGCAGTAACCTCTTCCATCCCTTGTCCTTCAGCCCTAAGGGTGGGAATGGCTCTCGCCTATAGCTAGCGTGGTATACTAGACCATTCCTTTCCAGTTTTCATAACTTCTGCCCACATCTATGTAAATAGTCTCTTTATTAAACTCTCCTCATTTACCCCGTTGAGCGTTTCATCTATTTCTGCCAAAAGCCCAATTAATAAAATAACATAATCCCATTTAGGTAAAATTATATCCATCTACAGATCCAACAAAGAAATCCTGGAAGGACATTATGAAACCATTGCCATCTCAGTGTGTTGGGGTTTGGGTGGGATTTTTTTTATTCTTTATGCTTTTCTGAAATGTTTAAACTTTTCTACAATAAGCAGGAATTATCTTAGAGCCCAGAAAACAAAACAAAACAGTTGTAGTAAAGGTCAGATGAGAGCAGGACCTGACAAGTGCTTTGTACATTCGGATCTTCCTTCAAACTTCAGGTCCTAATGAGTGAGCCGATTGGTCCAAGGATCTCCAGGATGTTTGCATTGAGATCTGATTCCTGATTTCCTCGAGATAGAGACTGATTTCCCCCTGGAGAAAAGAACTCAAATGTAAATGAACCAGTCCAGCATCACTGGACTCTTCATTCCAGAGCATCTCAGCAAACAGTCAAGTTCAGACCAGCTCTTTTCCAGTTTTCTGCCCCTCCCATCCTCCAGGTCAGCTACCCACCCGCCTCTCCCCAGCCCCACAATGTGCGCAAGGGTGGAGAGTGCCAGATGAATCCCGGGGTGATGAACTTGCAGAGAAACTGCTCCTCTGGTCTCATGGGTCAGCATGTCTGTGCCAAAATGAAAGAGAGGACTTCCAAAGGAATGCCTCCTTTTTCATAGAACTTGGCAATGAATTAATCATTGTTTAATGGGGCTGTGTGATCCCTGGTCCCAGTAACGGTGCTAAGACATAAATCACTGCTCTTTGGGGGTGGGGTTGAGAAGGGGGCCCAGAATAGCTGTAAAGCCCTGTTCTTCTAAGAAGAAAAAAAAAAGTCCTTGTTTTCAAGCGGCTGGGAGTGGATTCTGGGCTATTTATAATCTGCTGCCGAGCTAAGGCGTTTCTGCAGCTGGACTTGGGAGATAATCAGCACAGTTTTTTTCTGGAGCCAGGTCTGCAAAACAGACCTGTCTCCTCTGGCAGCCCACCCCTCCGCACCCCACCCCAGTCCAGCTCACCCCCTTTGCCCCAGGGCCTCCCCAGCCTGGCCTACTTTGCTTGGCTTCAGCTTCCAAGAAAGCAAAGGGTGCATTTAAAAGCAGAAAGGCCAAACTATCTCAGCTCAGAGTTGAAGGCGAGGATTGTGACCTGCTGGCAGATGGATTGGCCTAGAACAGGCCTGTGGAATGTCCATGGAACTTGGCACAAAGGGTCTTTCAGAGCTATGGGGAAGGGGCACATGACACAGGCTCCATTCCTTTCTCCCAGAAGTTGCTCCAGATAGAAAAACAGGGTCCCAGAGAGGGAAAACTCCAAAGTACACCCATTGTACATTTTGGCAGAAGAGCAAGCGTGAAGGCAAAACTTTCGGAACAGGGCTCAAAAGACCCGAGTCTTAACCCTTCCTTTACTGGGACAGGCTGATGACCAGGTTAGACCACTTCAGGTTTCTGGACTTTAGTTTCCTCATATATAAAATGGGGGGCTAGGCTCAGTAATTTCCACATTTTAAAACCCACGAAAGTGCTTTTCTAAAAACAATACTGCATAGAAGCAGAATATATAAAACAGACACAGGCAGGGTAACTCGTTGAAGTAGAATGGGGGGTGTGGCTGTGAGCCCACTTACTTGGCCTCTTTTTTTTTTTGGAGACAGGGCTCTGTCATCCGGGCTAGAGTGCAGTGGTGTCACAGCTCATTGCAACCTCAAACTTCCTGGCTCAAGTGATCCTCCTGCCCCAGCCTCCCTAGTAGCTGGGACCACAGGCACGTGCCACCATGCTTAGCTAATTTTTCTATTTTTTTATAGAGATGGAGTCTTGCTCTTGCTCAAGCTGGTCTCAAACTCCTGGCCTCAAGCAATCCTCCCACCTCAGCCTCGCAAAGTACTAGGATTACAGATGTGAGTCACTGCGCCCGGACCGTTACTTGGTCCTCTTTCTCAGCCTGACCTATAATTGAAGGCTGTCCAGGAGCCTAGGGTGCTGAGAGAGTTTGGCCATTGCTGGATCAGTGATCTCTAACCTTCTAAGATTTGAAATTCATTCATTCATTCTCCCTCACCAAATATTTACTGAACTCCTACCAGTAGGAGCCTTGGTATTGGGGATAAAAAGATGAAAAAGAAGCCATTGTCTTTGCCTCATGGAGCTTGCACTCTAGTTGGGGCAAAAGACATTAAATAAACGCTATGTGTGTGTGCATGCATATGTATTACTGGGTTGAATAGTGTACTCCCTTTCCAAATTCTTGTCCTTCTGTGAACTTCAGAATGTGACCGTATTTGGAAATAGGGTCTTTACTGATGTAATTAGTTAAGATGAAGCCATACTAGAGCAGGTGGGCCCTAAATCCAGTATGACTGGTATTCTTATAAGAAGGGGAGAGGAGGCATGGAGACAGAGACACATAGGGAGAATGCCAGGTGACAGCCAAACATTGAGATGTAGCCATAGCCAAGGAACACCAAGGATTGTCAGCAAACTACTAGAAACTAGGAGGAAGCAAGGAAGGATTTTTCTCTAGTGCCTGTGGAGGAAGCCTGGCTCTGCTGACACCTTGATTTCAGACTTCTAGCCTCAGAACTATTGGAGAACAAATTTCTGTTGCTTTAAGCCATCCGGTTTGTGGAACTTGTTACAGCAGCCGTAAAAAACGAATAAAAATACAGATGGTTCTCATTATTTGCAGTAGCCATGTTCTGTAAAGTCACCGTAAGCACTGAATTAGTGAACACTGAACCATTGCTCCTAGGGGAAATGCAGGGTTCAGTTCCTGTGAGCCTCTGGTTTCATCAACCAATCAATGCGTGTTTTATGTGTTTCTGTTTTAATGATACCTTATTCAATATATATTGTTGATTCATTGATATTGAACTTGTGGCCAACAGCGATACAATCCATGCTTAAATGAATCTTAACTAACACATGTATTTCCTCTGTAAGGCACAACATAGCCTTCTTGAACTCAGGAACACTAGACAGCACTTCAGCACTATAATTTGGGAGTATTTGAAACAGTCAATGAAACCACTAAAAAACTCACAAAAATGTAGAAAACATGGCACTAAATTGGCCGCTAAAAGGACATTTATTTGAGTATGAGAATATGAGAGAGGAAATAGGAAGGCAGCGTGTTGCCTTGTTGAATCTGAGTTGAGATCCAACAGTTGGATTGGGTGACTCAGAACTCAGATGTTTTGCTGCTCTGTGCGTGTCTGCAAATGACCTTCACAGCTTTGAGAACTGATTTTGGAGTTACAAATATATTTTAGAAACTAGGCAAATTCATAAATACATGATCTACAAATAATGAGGGTTGACTGTACACACACACATTCAAACTGCGTTAAATGCTGTGAAGAAAAAGAATAGAGTGTTTGAAAGACAAGAAAGAACACATTCCTCAAGTGGCACAGGCAGGGAGGTCACCGAAGTGGTGGCAGAGGTCTCCCAGCAAAAGGTGCAACTTATAGGGAGTCTCAGCAGCAGGAAAGACCTTGACACCTTTGTGTGGGGCGGTGGGAGTGCCGAGACCAAGATGGCGAGCAGCGTGGGTGAGGGCAGCGAGTCGGGCCAGGGCCTGAGCGTGCAGGGCCTGGGAAGAGCCTGAGTTTGGATACCATTTAAGTGCAGTGAGGACTATTGGAGTGTTTTGAGCAGGAAAGTGAAATGTCCTAGATAGAGTTAACGTTTTCTCTAGCTGCTCAATGGATTTGCCAGAACAAAGTCTGGTTCCCTCAGCTGGCTAATCTAAGAAATAAATACATGATACTCTCAAATCCTCCTTTGGATTTAGAGAGGGATATAAGTAAATGTCAAATAAGATGTCGTGGTGTGATAATACCTCAGTTTGTTCCACGCATAATGGTATTTAATTTTAAAATCAGACCCACTAGGACTATAGTGTTTCCAACCAAGGGAGTAACCCTTGCATGTGACCGCTTTAGCTTCCACAGCAGGAAAAGGGAGGGAGATATTTTTGGAAGGGAGACCTCTCAGTGCCCCTAAACCACACTGCAGGCACGGCTGGCCCCATGGGATGGTCAGCCTTGCCTCTCATCTTTCATCATGGAAGAGGCATGGGTGCCGCCGGGAACGCCTGACCAGAAATGCCCTTGGGTGTGTCCCAGAGCTGCCTCCCCTTCACTTGACCCCAGGGCTGCCGGCTTCCTGGCCTTGAGAAATCTGCTAGGGGCAGGGAGAAGCCTGAGGTCTGTGTGAGTCTGCTTGAGTTTGACTTCCTGGGTTTGCCATGTGCCCCCAAACAAACCATGCCTTAGCTCAGCACGTCCACCTAATATCAATCACCAACCCCCTTCCCTGACTGCCACCAAACCTTACCAGAAGAAATAGTACAAAGTTACAGAGACGCTTTGAACTCATTGGCAAATTGTGCAGTCTAAGTAGAGAATGCTGGCAGCCATTTTCTTCCCTCCCTGGGGGAGAAAGTCCCTTGTTAATCACTGACACAGGCTGAGTAAGCGTGTTTCTTTACATTTGGTGAGTAAGGAAGCCCCTCGTGCCACCTCATCATATTTTCTTCCTCTTCTTCATGGCTTATCAACACTCCCTTGTGTGGGACATGCTGAGGAATTATTATGAGTCAAAAGGAAGAATGACAAATAAGTGATATTTCTGGTCTGGTGTTTGGAGGGCAAGTTCACTGCAAAAGTTAGCTGCTCCAACATCATGAAACGGGTGGAGACTCTTGGGAAAGTACACTTGGTAGTATAATACCTGCTTCAGAGAAACTACCTCTGTTCCTCGATTTCCCTCAACATTCAGCTTCTCAGTCAGTGGAGAGTGGTGGGATCCCTCCTGTCCCGGAACTGTGAGCTGTTGTCCCAGTTCTGACACTTTCCCTCTGACACCTCGGGCACAGCACTTAACCTCTTGGGACCGCCTGTCTGCAAAGAGTGTGCACACAGAGCCTCGGCAGCCTGCTAAGCAGCCGTCTCCCTTCCCCGGGGCAGGTATTTTATTGCATTCTTTTGAGCTCAAGGACTCCAAAATTAGATCCCAAAAATAAGCCTGAGAAACATTTACTCCACGGGAGCTCAAACCAAGTAATGAAAACCATCGAAAACAACCAGGCTACCCATGTCCTGAAGTCACCTCTTCCTGGGAGGTCCAGGAGAGTTTTCCCAACCTTCCCTGAATTATCCCTCCCTGCCCCTTCTTCCCCTTCCTGAGGACAATGCCTGCTGCCGGACAGAGCCTGCGTTTGCACAGGGCTGGAGAATCACACACTTGCTGGGTGAATTGCACCTGGGAGGGGACCCCAATCTATGAAGTAGGACCAACCCTCTGGCCTTCAGTCCTCAGAAGGTCTGGCTGAAATTATATGAAGCGTTGCTTCAAGTCTCCCAAACAGCCGAAGTCAGCAAAAATAGATGACACTCCCTCTGGGTGGGTGCAGGTGCTGCGCTGGGTGCCGGAAAGTGGAAATGAGGAAGAGACCATGCCTGGGTATTCCACAGGCAGGTGAAAGGGAGAGAGGCTTACAGAAGTTATCGCCATGGAAGGTGACAAAGGTGTCATGAGATAAAAGTGAAGTGTGAAGAGAAGACAGACAAAAAGCTCAGCTAGCTAAGAAATGTGCTGCTAACACCTTTATCAATCGTTTCTCGACTTTTTAGAAAACAGTTTATGAAACATTTTCACACAAGATCTCATTTGCTCCTCACAACCACCCAGTGAAGCGGGCAAGACAACAGGGACTTCCCCCGCTTGATAGACGGGGAGACTGCAGTCCCCAGCCTCCCAGGGAAGACACACAGCAGCTGCCAATGGCAAGAATAACAAGCCTCGCTTCCGTCCACCAAGTCCTTCCTCTGTGCCAGGCTGGTGTTAAGCCCTTGATGAACATGATCCCTTTGAATTCTCACAACTCTTTAAAACAGGTATTGTTATTTTCTTCTCTTTAAAAAAATTGGTAAAATGTGCATAACATAAAATTTACCATTTTAACTAGTTTTAAAGTTACAGTTCAGTGGCTGGATGTACGTTTACATTATTGTGCTACCATCACTACAATCATCCACAAAACTCTTCATTTTTCCAAATGAAAACTCCATGCCCATTGAACAATAACACCCTCCTCCCCCTTCCCTCCAGCCCCTGGCAAGCACCATTCTACTTTCTGTCTCTGAAGCTGACTATTCTAGCTGCCTCATATAAGTGGAATCGGATAGTGTTGGTCTTTTTGTGACTGGCTGATGTCGCTTAGCATAACATTCATCCATCTTATAGCTTGTATATGAATTTCCATCCTTTTTAAGGCTGAATAATATTCCATTGTATGTATACACCACATTTTGTTTATTCATTCATCTATTGGTGGACAGTTGGGTTGCTTCTACCTTTCGGCTATCGTGAATAACACTTCCATGAACATAAGGATACAGGTATCTCTTTGAGAAAATAGGTATTGTTAATCTCCTTTTTACAGAGAGGGCAGCTTAGGCTCAGATACATTAAGTAATTTCTCCCCATTCATCAAACAGTAAGTGGGAGAACCAATCTTTGTGACTCTAAAAATAGGGTTCGCAACCATTGCACTATCTTACTGCTAAAAACCATGAGTTTTAACATCAAAAAGGTCTGAGTTCAAATCCCCAGCTCTGCTACCAACTGTGACACTGAGCAAGTCACTTAATCTCTCTGACTGTGGGCTGTTGCAAGGATTAAGTGAAGCAACGTGCTTAATTACGGTGCCTGACACAAAGTAAGTGCTGAACACACATTGGCTTTCATGATCATCGCAATACATGGTACAAGTGTGTAGGAGAGCTAACCCAAGGACCCAGGGCCTTTGACTCCTTGCCCAGGTGGGCTGCAGTGCTCCTGACCAAACGCTGTCTCTTGTCAGCTGGGTTGAATTGTGCTTGTGCCACCTTTGTTTGTATCTCACTGGACAGGCCAGGTCTGCAGCCTGGACCTGCCATCCACACTTCGGTACCACTCCAGGGCTGAGGACGTCAGAGGCACTGTGTGACGGGAAGGGGTAAAGGGAAGAGCACTGTCTCAGCATCAAGATAAGCTGGTCCTAGCCCAGTGTGGCCACTAAACAGGCTCCTTCCCCTCTCCTCTGGGCCTCAGTTTCCTCACCTGTGGATCAAGGATTTTACAGGTGCTAACTGCCAAGATCTGCCTGTTCCAGAAACTTCTAAGCAGTGAGTTCCATGTAGTTTTGTCAAAGGCTTGAGTTGTGCAAACCACCTGGTCTCAACCCCTGTGACTGCAGCCTACTCGCTGTGCAATCTTGGACCAAGGGCTCCTTATCTCTCCAGCCTTTGATTTTCTCATTACTAAAACTGGAGGGTATTAACAGAGCTTGTGTTGTGGGGCTTGTTTTAGTCTGTTTGGTGTTGCTGTAACAGAATACCCACAGGCTGAAGAAAAGAAATTTATTTCTTATAGTTCTGGAGGCTGGGAAGTCCAATGTCAAGGTCTGGTGAGGGCCCTCGTGCTGCATGGGGACCCATGGAGGAAGGAAGGAGGGTGAGAGAACACAAGAGAGCGCAGAACTCGCTTTTCTAGCAATGTACTCTCAACATAACAAACCCATTGCTGTGATAATCACCTCTGAATGGTCCTAGCTCTTAATACCATCACAATGGCAATTATAATTCAATATGCATTTTGGAGGAACGTTCAAACTGTAGCAGGGCTGTTGTAAGTATTAAGCAAGATACTATGCCCAGCTAATTAGGTGCTCGGTAAATGCTGACTGTTAGTATTCTCCTTATGATTATCAGAATGAATATACTTGTTGACTTCTTGACTTCTAGACGAGAGAGCAAGAGTGGTGAGAAGCGGCATAGCAAAGCCATACGCAATTCACCATCAGTGAATCTTGGGTTGCCCCTCTGACAGTAATGATAATAACTGATCTCAAAAGTTGTGGTGGGTATTACATAAGGTAATAAATGTAATGTGCCCACCACAGTGCTTGGCACATAGTGGAGGCTTAATAAATGGATATTGGTGGTAGAATTATTCCTATGTTAAAGTTTAGAGATTTGTCTCTTCTTACACATTATTGGCAAAAGTGCAAATTGGTGCAATTTTTATGACAGGAAATGTAGCAATAGTTGCCAAAATTGCAAATTCATCCACACTTTGACCCAGCAACTCCACTTCTAATTACAGATATGTGGTTGGAAATGACACATGTCCAAGATTATCCATTGCAGCATTGGTTGTAAATGTCTACCAGTTTGGGCCTGATTAAATAAGTTATAGATTAGAAAACTATACAGCTATGAAAAAAATGATAGAGAAAGCTCTTCATGTTCTGATGTGGAAAGATCTCCAAGATACATTGTTTAGTGAGAAAATTAAGGAGCAGAACACTATGTTTACCCTGTATAGAAAGGAGTCTGAGAGCCGGGATGTATAATCATATTAGCATGTAAATATGTTTGTATATGCAGTTTTAAGAAATCTCTGGAAGGATACACAGTAGGCACTGAGGTTTCTGAGTGATAAACAAAAGAAAGAGAGACTTTTCACTTTATCTCTTTATAATTACTTTTTTGTAAGATTGAGAATGTTTTGCCCATTCAAAAAATCAAATAAAGTAAAATTTTATTAAGGAAAGAAGAAAAGAAAGCAGGAAGGAAGGGAGGATAGAAATGGGGGAGGAAGGGATTTGTTTCTGTCAGTCCTTCTGGACAGAGCAAACGTGATCAGATGTGGCTGAAGCGGAGCCGGCCTGTCCGGGCTGAGGAGGTGAGAGAGCCCCGCGTCCCTGTGTGCTGGATCTGGCCGACCTCGAGTGCTGATTGTGATACAGCAGGAGGCACTGGCTCACCAGATAGACTCTGACACTAGGAGAATTGGTGGCGTTACCTGGCAGGCTGTCTTTTGACGGGGGTGTGACAGTGAGCTTGGGCTGCCCTCATTTTCAGCAGCTGCTCCCACACTCCTGGCCCCCTCCTCCAATACCTCTCCAGTCCCAGGAGGGAGGACACAGGTTTAGCCTGTTGACACTCCCTCTCTCCTGAGAAAAGAGCATAAACATAAAAGGAAGGGCCTATTGCATCTTTTTCCTCCCGTGATCTGATTTCTTAGATTAATTTACATGGCGAGTGTAAGAACCAGTGGCACAGATCTTCAACATGTGAAAGGCAGAGGTGGTGATATTCATTTCCCAGGCTGGCACCCTCTGCTTTATTGGACAGATAATTTAGAGAACTGCCATCTTTGACCTAGGAGTTTTAATAATTGCCTACTGTTAATGGTATGAATTTAGAGATGAATAAACAGTTGTATGTATAGATGTGTATTTCCGATAGTTTTCTCAGCATTTGACTTTAAATAGATCTTCTCTGCCTAGGCTTTAGCACATATTACTGTAATAATATTATTATTAATACATATGATAAGTCAGTATGTATAAAACTCATAAATATATCTATGGAAAACAATAATAAATATAACGATAGCAATTTACAGTTTGTTTTCACATCCATTATCTCGTTTAATATCCAAACACCCCTCTAAGGTGGATGTTGATTCAACAAACATTTGGTGAATGCCCATCATGTCCAAGACACTGAAATAGGTTCTGGACAGAGTTGCAGAGATAAAAGGACATGACCATAGTATACAAGGTCTAATCTAGTCACAGAGACCAACACACAAACAAATACGGGTTGAGTATCCCCTATCCAAAATGCTTGGGACCAGACGTGTTTTGGATTTCAGATTTTTTTTGGATTTTGGAATATTTGCATATACATAATGAGATATCTTGGGGATGGAACCCAAGTCTAAACATGAAATTCATTTATATTTCATATATACTTACACGTATAGCCTAAAGGTAATTTTTTTTTTTTTTTTTTTGAGACAGAGTCTCACTGTCTTGACTGGGCTAGAGTGCCGTGGCATTAGCCTAGCTCATAGCAACCTCAAACTCCTGGGCTCAAGTGATCCTCCTGCCTCAGCCTCCCAAGTAGCTGGGATTACAGGCACACACCACCATGACCAGCTAATTTTTTCTATTTTTAGTTTTTGGCCAATTTCTTTCTGTGTTTAGTAGAGACGGGGTCTCGTTCTTGCTCAGGGGGTCTCGCTCTTGCTCAGGCTGGTCTCTAACTCCTGAGCTCAAATGATCCACCCTCCTCAGCCTCCCAGAGTGCTAGGATTATAGGCATGAGCCAGCCCTAAAGGTAATTTTGTACACTATTTTAAAATAATTTTGTGCATTTTGACGCTGACCCATCACATGAGGTCAGGTGTGGGATGTTCCACTTGTGGCATCATGTCAGTGTTCAAAAATTTCAGATTTTGGATTTTTGGATCAGGGATGCTCAACCTGTAATGCAGCTGTAGGGCAATACAAGGTGAGGTGGGAACAGAGGGAAGGGGCACCCAACCTAATCAAGTGGTGGAGCAAAGATCAGAAAGGCTTCCCAGGGAAGATGTGGCCAGGATTGAGCCTTAAAAGATGACTAGGACCTAACCAGACAAAAGCAGGGAGTGAATTGGGGGAATAGCTCAGGGGTAGAGCATTTGACTGCAAAGCAGGGAGTGAGCTGACATTGGACAAAGGGGCTCTTCACGCTTTGAGAGGAGGGGCTGGGAAGAGTTAGGAGGTGGTGGAGGAAGATGGATGGAAATGTGGAGAAGTTCTGGAGGGTGGTGGAAAGTTGAGGGAGAGAGAGGCCCACTTTATAGCCCAGGAGACTGAGGTTCAC
Source organism: Indri indri (assembly GCA_004363605.1). Classification (NCBI taxonomy): domain Eukaryota; kingdom Metazoa; phylum Chordata; class Mammalia; order Primates; family Indriidae; genus Indri; species Indri indri. Next base: position 14,167 of record RJWJ010020017.1, on the reverse strand, counting down.
GGAGACGGATCCTGACTACTGTTCAGTTCTTGAGTCACATTCCCCCACCCCCTGCTTTTGTGTTGAAAGTAGGCCAATTAGGCTGTCCAACGTGGCTGTGCAAACAATGAGTCCTGAATCTGCAGTCCACGTGGACCCAGACAGGGGAACCACTGAGTCAGCTGTCCGAAAGGGACCACTGGCCTTCCTAGCATCCTTCTCCTGTGCACTGCAGCCAAAGGACGGAAGAAATTCCACTCAATGCATCTTAGGTGGCTATGCCTAATTCCATGTTACTCATTCCTCAGGAAACTTGTTAGTTTGAGGCCTATTCTTTAGTGCAGGGCCTTTATTTATTGGTTTGGCATTCTTCCCTGGGGAGTGATCTGTCTGGTTCTCTTGCCCCAGACACACCAGGGCTGATCCCTCACGCATCTGGCTCAGCACCACCCACAAGTCTGAACAGGGCCCTGAAAACCACCTCTGACTTTATAGCCCACTGTCCCACGCCCTGGGAGGTGGGCTGTGTCTGGGCTCGTTCATGTCTGGGAACAGCAAATCGGGCCCAAGCCTGCTCAGCCCATCCCCTGCTGGGAGGTTGGCATGAGCCTCCTATGTTGGGTTTTGGCTGGGAGGGTAGCCCCAGGAATTTGTAGAGGGGAAGCCCTGTGGAGCATCCAGGCAGTGGGAGAGGGGAGGCGGTAGAAATTGGTCTCTGCTCCCAGGTGGAAGTATGGAGCAGCTCCTAGAACGCGAGGCCGTGAGCAAAAAGATGGTGCACAGATAGGATGGTGGTTAAGAGGTGTTCTGTGTTGGGGCCCACAAAAGAGACCTTGAGAAGATGATTCAAGGGCAAGTAACTCATTAAGGATGTACTCCTAGGAGAGCCCAGGACAGGAGTAGGAAACGTGGGACAGGGAAGGAAAAGTTAAACAAGGCAGCAGGCTGATCTTGAAGCATGAAAAGGACTCTATATCCTTTGGCAGGGAGAGTAATTCCTATAAAACCCCAGCCTCAGCCTGGCTCCGCAGGGGAGCTCTGGAGTGCAGGTTCCACCTGCAGAGTCTACCACCTTGAGAGACAGGGCTCTCACACTCCGCCACTTAAGCATTGTCTCAGGGCTGCCTCAGGCCCTAAATCCTGCTCTGAGTGGGCACCCCAGCTCCAGTCGCCCGAGGGCAGGCCTCAGAAGACAGCCTCGGGTGCAGGCCATTAGCAGCAAAAGAGCAGAAGCCAGAGATGGGTGACCAGAAATCGTAAAAGGGAACCCAGGGGATCTGGGACAGGTGGCATCAGACAAAACTATGTCCCTGCCCCAGCTCAGTTTCTACCTCTACAAGCAAGAGCAAATTATTTAATCTCACTGCCAAGTTTTCTCAGCTATAAAGTGGGGACTGATGCGCAGGGTAAACAAGAGAATATGAGTGTTTAGCATAGGGCCTGGTGCATGGTGAAGATTATTTATGATGTCTAATCCGGCAAGTGCCCTTCACCTTTTGACGGAGGTGAACTTGAGCTCAAGCACCTCTGCTTCTGTGTTGTGTGTTTCTCTCTCCCTTCCCTTCTCAGACACCCAGCTCACCCGCTCCTCAGCATCAGCTGAAACTTCAGGACCACGCACTTTGTGCACCCACCACCACACTGCACCCTCACCTTGGGCTCGCTCCCCTGAAGCATCACAGAGCAGACTGTTTAAGAGCCTGGGCTCTGGAGCCAGATGATCTGGGTTCGAATCCTTGCCCTAACACTTACAGGATGTGTGACCTTGACAAAAGGGCTTAGTCCTTCGTACCCCAGTTCCCTTATCTGCCTAATGGGGATAATAAATGCTCTACCTCTTAGAGCTGTTGTGAGGTTTTGGCGAATTAATTTATGCAAAGTGCTTAGGACGCAGTGCTCAGTGAGTGTTGGCGAGTATGATCATCAGTGTAAAATATCCTTGCGTGTTAGATCCCCACTTTGTTCACTGCCCCGATTCTTGGGTTTATGATTTTCTGATCAGTCCCTGCTATTTTCACCCTCCGGCCCTGGCTGGGCTCCCACCCTTGTCCTCCCTTTAGTCCCCGGAGCTCTAAGGTCACTTCCTATTGGAGCCCCAGATGGTCAGCTCGAGAACAGTCACGAGCGTGTGCACAGCACTTTCTGGTTTTCTCTGTAGCACATGTTTGATTCGATCTGTGCCTCCTTTTTAAAATGAGGAAGTTGAGGGCCAAAGAAATTAAGCCTCAGTTCACACCACTCCCAAGCACTGGAGCCCATATTACCACCTACCCATCAACTCCAAATTCAGTGCTCCTGCACACACCCCCAATCCCAAAGACCCAGGCCTGTGACAACAGCAGAGTTCACTACTTCCCCCTCCATCCCCTCTGCACCTGCAGATCAGCCTCTGTGACAGCGTCTCACCCCACAGAGTTCACATGTTCGTCCTTCCTGCTGGACTAGGAGCCTCTGGATGCTGGAACTTACTCATCTCTCTGTCCCCAGCCCCTTTCACAGGGCCTGGCATGTGGTAAATACTAAATCTGTGTTTGTTAAGTGAATGAATGAATGAGCGATTTGTCTTTGGCATATACCCAGGAGTGGGAGTGGTAGAGTATGTGGACGTTCAATTTTACAAGATAATAACAGACTGTTTTTCAAAGTGGTTGTACCAGTTCACACTCCCACCAGCAACGTGTTGGGGATGTTGTTGGTCCCCATCTTCTCCAGCATTTGGCACTGTCACACAGTACATTACAGGTGTCAAAATACAAAATTATAGCACATGTAGTTAAATGATCTAATTGGCTTTTGTTTGTGACTCATGGGTTGGGGCAGCATCTCCTCCACAAATTTAGAGAAGGTGCTTCAATGAGCTAAGCAGAGGAAGTTGGCTTTATAGGTAGAAAAGGGATGAAGAAAGCAGAAACACAGAACAAAAAGCAGATCGATCATTTCAAAGTTACTTTTCTTAAAGGGTTAAAGCAGAGGGGACTTCTTTGTTATGGCAGCTAAAACTGGCCTGTTTGGGGATTTGGCTATTATCTCTCTCTCTCTCTCTCTTTCCCGATTTCTTGATTTCTTGGAAGGTCAGGTAAATAACTTAGTTTTGCTTTGGTAACATGGAACTTCAGCATGAGTTACTCCATTTTCATTTGGTCTGTTGTGGCCTAGAGCAGGAGCCCAGTCCAAATCAATGGCCTCCTATGAATTTTATTTAACACAAGAGAAAGGCATTTATGTGTCAGGTATCACCTCCTCTGAGAAGCTCTCTCTGCCCACCTTTGGCTGGATTAGCTGTCCTGCTCCCAGCATCCTGTATCTCCCTATCACAACAGTTATCATACTCTATTGCAATTGTCCAGTTCTCCTTTCTTTCCTCTTCAGGACTGTGGCTCCTTGAGGGCAGGATGTCCATTCTCTTAACAAATCTTTACCAACACCCACTATGTGTCAGGCTCTGTGTTAGATCTGGGGCCTACCATGATTAAAAAAAAAAATCATAAAATCCATGAACTAGAAGAAATTCCTAATCAAAAGGGGATAGGAGAGAGTCATTCTTTCAAGTAAATTATTGCATTAGGATGTGGTAAGTCCTAAAACTGAGAAGTATTAGTGCAAAGCTCTGTGGAAGGACAAAGAAGTCATTTCAACCAGCTGAAAGGCTCAGGGAGGCTTAGCAACAACAGGGTTGACATTGGATCTGGGCCTTGAAGAATGCAGCGGGAGTGCTTTCCAGGTGGCAGGGGCAGCATCTGGTAAATAAGTGATGTTACTATCACATAGCCTAGAGCATTAAACAGAACAAGTACTTGCAATGTTTGTTAAATGAATCTGTGAATGAATGGATGAATGCTCTCTATGGCAGGGAAAAATTTGCCGGATCTTACCACAAAAGGTTAAGACTGGCTACGTGTAGGTCTCATGAGCAGGATGTTAGTGACGTTAATACTTGAGTTTCCCCTTTGCTGACTGTCTTGAGGATTCCAATATGGTGCTTCATCCACACACTCAGGATGTAGGTTTCTGCCATCACTTTAAGCTGTTGCTTAAAACATTACAGTGCTACCTCAATGCAATCATGTGGCACTGGCACAATCTTGTCTGGAGATGAGTCACCAACAAGTCAAGGACACTGATTCCTCTATAGTCAGAGGCTAAACCCACTCTACAATTGTCTACACAAGTTAAACCATACCTACAGGCTGTGCTCAGTTCCAGGCCCCACATTTTAAGATGGACTATTTGACGAACATTGTGGTTATCTTCTGTTATAGATTGAATTATGTCTCCCTCAACAAAGATACTTTGGAATCCTAACTGCCAGTATATTATAATGTGACTTTATTTGGAAATAGTGTTGTTGCAAATGTAGTAAGTTAAGATGAGGTCATAGTGGAGTAGGGTTGGCCTCAATCCCATGTGACTGATATTCTTCTAAAATAAAACCATGCGAAAGAAGCTGTGCATGGAGGAAAGATGATGTGAAGAGACACAGGGAGAAGATGGTCATTGACAAGCCAAGAGGACAGGACTGGAACAGATCCCTTCCTCGTAGCCCTCAGGGGGAGACAACCCTGCTGACACCTTCATCTTAGATTTCCAACCTCCAGAACTGGGAGACAATAAATGTGTATTGTTCAAACCACCCGTTCTGGGGTACTTTGCTATAGCAGCCCTAGCAAACAAATACACCTCCCAACATCCATTCAACCCCCTGGCTGTGGTCATGCAGTAGGAGAGAGTGGGCAGTTTGGGGATGTGACCTAAGAGGTACCAATCAGGAAGAAGCCCAGGATTGTTTTGTTCCTTTGTTGAAGAAGAAATATCTTCTCCCCCTGAGAGGAAAATGAGAAGCAAGCAGACAGAGGCACTCTGGCCGCCATCTTGCTACCCAAAAGGAAGTCATTCTGAGGATGAAATTTACAGATAATTGGAAACACAACCCTAATGCCATCATGAACCCCTGGACCAAAGCCTTGCCTGAAGCCAGCCAGCCCCAATAAATCCCCCTTACTGTTTAAGCCATTTTGAGTTAATTTTCTGTGATAGGAAACATGAAAGCATTGTAAGTGACAGAGATGTCAATTGGAACACATTTCTTCAGAGAAGGCTAATTAGGATGATGAAAGCTTACCAGGAAGAACCAGGTAAAAGAAAGATTTAGGGGGGGCTACACAGGCTGCCTTCAACATGGAAAGAGCTATCATGAGGAAGGGGAGCAGACTTACTGTGTGGCCCCAGAAGGTAGTACTAGGACCACTGAGCCCTGGTGGGAGGGTTCCCCCCCAGCACAGGCAATGAGGTGGCACATTGTCTATGGAGAATTTTAAAACAATGACAAAACTCACAAAATGCTTTTATGAGCATTGCACACTGGAAATTCTCAACAAATTTAGTGATAAAATATTCTCTCCTGCTGGAACAAACAGCTCCCACTGTCCCTCCACCACTTGGTACACCACTGCCAATGAGAAGAAATTATAGGGAGTTAAATTTCAACACTGGTAAAGAAAGATCTTGCCAAAAGGCAATAATGGAATGTACTATCTTGGGGTTGATGAATTATCCATCACTGGCAGTATACAAATAGAGGCTGGAAAACCACTTTGCTGGGATGTTATTCAGCAGAGTACTGAACTCAATGGAAAATTACCTTAGATGACCTCGAAGACACCAGCAGACTCCATGAATCTCTACAAATAATGGCGAGTGAATGAGTGAGACAACTCTGTTCAAGTTAGAAAAGGGCCTTTGAGTGAAAGGAGGGTATTCGGGGTCTTCCCCACTAGGATGTGAGCAGCAATAAGATAGAAATATTCCAGAGTCAACTGCTTGAGTACTAATTTCAACTGGGCATTGGAAATCAAACTATATTGAGGATGTGGAAAGTCTGTGGTTACTAATGGTCAGATCAGGGCAGTCTGGGAGCCAGAGGATGAGCTCAGGGATGCAAAGTTCCAAAATGTAGAAGGTCGTGGAGAAGAAGACCCAAGTACTAGCAGCTAGCCCCCAAAGTGAACATGATCCCATCACATTGACCAAGGGCAGACTACTTAAACCCTCTGCATGGTTCCCATCTCACTGTGTTGTATAAAGATTAAATAAGTTAATATTTATAAAGTCTTTATGTATAAAGTCTGCCTGGCATAATGCAAGTGGTGCATAAATGTTAGTCATTATTATCTTCTCTTAAAGCTGCTACTTTAGTGAGCTGTAAGCTTCTTTCTGCTTTTCCACATTGCTTTGAACTTTCAGACTGTCACACAAAGTCATTCCCATTCAGACCCCATTCCACTTTTCTAATAACTATGAATTGGTTTCTCAGAGGCTGAAAGTTTTTATTTTTTTCCAAGATAATACCTGAGTTTTTTCTTATATGTTTACTATTACAAGTTATTTATTTGTTCATTCATTTGTTTCTTTGTTCATTCAAATACTTACAGGGTGCCCATTTGGTTATAGAAATAGTTTGAGGTCCAATGGATAGAATCAGCCATAAAACAGGCCAGACTCTTGTCCTCACAAAGATGATTGGGGTGGGACAGTGGGAAGAGGGTATAGACAGACATAAGATAATAATCACATGACTGATGGAGAAATCACAGTTGTGGTGGTGCTGGTATGAAGACAGGCAGCACCGTGAGACTGTGAAATCAGCCAACATCCCTGAAGTCTGGGATGGGGGCTTCTCTGAGCAAGTGATGCTTGAGCTAGGATCTAAAATGCATGTGTGCTAACTAGGCAGTTAGGAAAATTCTCAAGACAAAGCAACATTGCATTCAAATCTCCTAACATCTATGAACTAATATTTACCGAGTGCTGACTTGTGTCAAGCACTTCTGATGAGTACTTTATGTTGATTATTTTACCTAAATATCACAGCAACCTTTGACGTAGAAATGATTGTTTGTGCCATTTTACAGATGAGAAAATTGGGACTCAGAGTGGTCCAGTAACTGATATGAGGTCACACATCTTGTAAACAGGGTTCAATCTCAGCTTGGTCTAACTTCAACCAATGCCAGGCCCTTAATCCGGGGGGCAGAATTGTCATAACCATCTTTATATCTAAAGACTAGAATAGTGCCTAGCATATAGTAGATGTTCAATAAATCCTGTTGTATAGACACTGAACTGAATAAAATTATCCTGAAAGGAGACCCCCATGAGTAGGGAAGAAGAGTGGCTAGATTGTGTATGGGAAGAAGGTAAAAGAGGTAAGGTCTCAGGAAGAATGGGCTTCCGCGGTAAAGCCTGCATGTGGGAATACACATGGCCTGGGTGGGGATATTGCTTAACAGAATATACTCCTTTGATAGACAGTGAAGTATCTTTGTCATTAGAAGTATTCAAGCACAGACAGGAAGACCATTTTGGCCAGCCCTGAAAATATGGTAGACATAAATCATCTTTCAAACACTTTCCAACTTGGGACTGATCTAGGACAAAGTGTACTTACAAACAAGTACCAAAAAGTGGCCAGTTCCCAAAGCCTCTTACCTAAGAAGGGACCTAAGTAGAAGGAAGGCAGATGGAGTGAGCTGGTGGTCACTGAAAGAAGCAGACAGCACAGACATTAGAGAAGATGAAGCCCTCACTTGGGTATCAGAGGACTTTCAAACCACAGCCTTAGACAAAAGAGATGTGAGTCCCCAGCACAGTGCCTGGCACACAGCATTCAATAGGTAGCAGTGTTTCTCGTTATTAGGCACCCAATTTTAAAACTCTTTTTTTTTTTTTTGTCAAATCACTACTTTTATTCATAAAATAGGGCTTTTGCTCAAACTGGCATCCAAGGGATTGTGGAATAAGATTATTTTTCTTTCCTATTACGAGATTGTCCTGGGCACTTTCAAGATGATCTTGGCAGGCACCATGATCTCATTCCATCTCCTTCACACAGGTTAAGTGAAAGTATTGCCAGAGGCCTGGATCTCAGGACTTCGTGGATTGTAGAGTCTGGAGATGTGTGGTTTCCTGGAAAGGATGCCTGAGCTTCCCTTTTCTGGAATATGCCTGAAACTGACATCTTAATGTTCAAAAGGTAAAAAGGAACATATAAGTCACATTTGTAAATTCCAGGTCTTCAAAGCACAGAATCACATACCTTTGTACAGCATGGGCAATGGGCAATGTATACTCATCCTCATAATATTGCATGAGGAGGTACTATTATTATCCCATTTTACAGGTGAGTCAGCTGCAGGTTAACTTTGCCTTAGGTCATACTGCTGGAAATTGGTAGAGCCTGTGGTTTCTTCTCCCTCAGAAGGAAGCATAGTCTATCAATGAAGAGTACAGCTCTCCATGTCATTAAGAACTGGGCTCAAATTCTGGTTCTACCACTTTTTGGTTACATGACTGTGGGCAGGTATTTAATCTCACTAAGGTTCTCCCTCTGGAAAAAGTCTGTCTTAGTTCTTGGGATACTGTGGTTCCTGCTTTCTGAGTATCTCATTGTTTGTTCTTTTCTTTTTTGTCAGCTTCTCTTCCTGCCATACATTAGATGCTGCACAAAAGTCCATTCTCCTTCCTCTTTTCTTCCCTTCTTTCTCTATATTCTATTTTCCTTGGCAGTCTCAGTCACTGCATCAGGGGAAAGAGTGAATGGAGAATTGCGCTCTGGCTCTTCAGTCCTCTGCTTAGAAATATGACCTTTCACTGGACAGAAGAGATCACATGCGGGCATCTGACTTCAAGATGGCATGTTCTCCTGAATAAGGAGAGCATCACGTGTCTCTTCTGGAGCCGTCTTATAACATCAGAGTCCTCACCTCTCACCTCTGTCTGGAAGACTTCCAGATGCGTATTTCTCATCCATTAGAAATCTTACAGCTGATCATGCTCCCCTCTTTGCTTTGGCTGCTAGGAAATTCAAAGGCAAATTTGCTGTTCATCTCTAGCTGTTTTTTCCAGGACCTTCTGGCATGAAAATTACGTGTTAACCTTATGGCTTAAATTTAAATTTAATTTTCCTTTGTCCAATTTCTCTGTTTTAAAAGTTCTGTTGTGTATATTTGTGTATGTCACTCAAATCATGTTTTGAATGAGTTGTATAAATAAATGATGCGTATGTATATACCACACACCCATAAAATATGTTCAGTCCTCAACTTTTATAATAAATACGAATGGCAATTTATCATTGCCCACTGAGCATCTCCACTGGGTTGTCCCACAGTTACCTCAGATATGATATGTTCCAAACAAAAATTATCTCCTTTACTTGAATTCTTCTTTCCATGAATAGCTTAACCATGTGTGGAAGATTGCAAAAAAACCCCAACAACCCCTCACCCTTCCCTATTGGGTGATCTTTCATAATTTCTTAATATCCAGCCAAATGAGTCATTTCCTGCTTTCCGAATATGCCATGTGCTTTCCTATTACCATGACTTTGCACACGCTATTTCCTCTGTCTCAAATGCTCCCTACCAACTCTCCCCCTGCAGGAACCTCCCCATTCTTTAAAGCCTATCTCAACTGTCTTTCTTGCATAATGCCTGGCCTTATCAGCCAACTAAACAGGAGTACCCTTCCCTTTCAATCTCACTTATTACAGCTGGCTTAGTTGACTTTACACTATGCATTTCTAATATACTTATCTCAGCTTCCTGACATTTAGGGAGCTCCTTGGGGGCAAGGACTGTGGCTTACTTTGCCTTTTATTTGCAACACCCAACTCTCTCTGGCATATTTTTGAATTGCCTTGGACCCAAAGTTCATCACAGGTGAAATTTAATACCTATCAAACGGGACCACCTGCATCCCTGACCCCTCCTTCCCCACTCCCTAATCCACTGCATCTTCGAGCTCTTCAAGCACCTCCCACAACATACCTTAAATCTACTCTCTCTTCACAGTCTCCACTACCAGGGCTCAGACTCCCATCATCTCTCACGTGGACGACTGCAAAAGCCCCCAATACCTCTTCCTGCCTTCAAAGCTGATAACTCTAAAATGCTTATCCCTTCCCTGCTTAAAACTTTTCAATGGCTTCCCAACGGCAACGAGATAAAGGCCCTATTTCTTTCATGGCAGAAGAGGCTCTACATAGTTTAGTCTTGTCCATTTCTCATACCTTACTGCTCCACAGCATCCGTGCTTATTCTGGTCATGTATTCCTTCCCAACGCTAAACTAGAAAAATAGGACTGGCCATGTTGTGGGCATTTGTTGTTTTTGCCTGTCCATCCCTCCTCGCCTTCTTTGGGCAACATGTCCTGCACCTTCTTGCCACATAGCTGACAGTTAGAGAACTTCACACCTTGTCCCAGGACATGATCCAATCAGAGCCTTTCCTGGGATTTTCAATGGGAGCTTTGTGAAACGAGCTCCTGTCTTTCTTGATTCTGGAGCTGAGGGTTGAGAGCGCGGAGATGTCCATGTTCCACCCTATGAGAATAAAGGAAATCAGCTGAGGGAGACAAGCAGAAAAAGATATTCAGAGCAAGTCTTTCACCCAGTACTGGAAGCCTGACTCTTGTTTCCACACTAATGCCAGGCTTGTTTGTTTGATTCTCCTATCTATTTCATGAGCTGCCCAGGAGCCTTCATTACCTATAAGTGTTTGGTTAACCTCTGTCTTCTCAAGTAGACCATAAGCTCTATGAATGCAGAAACTGTATTTATTTTGTACTCTACTGTATCTCTAGTGCCTAAATAAGTCTTAATGGATAACTGAGAGGCAGAACTGGGGGATATGGTGAACTAATACCTCTTGTATTATCCTGGATGGAGCTGGAGCCCATTCTTCTAAGTAAAGTACACAAGAATGGAAAAACAAACACCACATGTACTCACCATTAAATTGGTACTAATTGATCAACACTTATGTGCACATATGGAAATAACATTCATCAGGGAGTGGGTACGTGGGAGGGGGAAGAGGGGATGTGTAAATTCATACCTAATGGGTGTGGTGTATGGTGTCTGGGGGATGGGCACACTTGTAGCTTTGACTCAGGCCATGCAAAGGCAATTTATATGAACAAAGCATTTGTACCCCCATAATACTCTGAAATTAAAATAAAAGGAACAGTGGGGGGGAAGAGGAGGGGTGTCAAGACCTCCCAGATGGGCTCCCAGAGGCTCATACAAGGTGGAACTCTGCACGGACAGAAATGCAATTCAGTAGTAAAACAAAGAACCGCCCATCCTCCTCTGGACTCTGTGTAGATAAGTGATCAGCTCAGGGTAAGATTTTCTTTCTGTTAAGGGTCTAGAACCTCATATTTCCATGAGATTGGGCAGACATTATATTGGAAGTATACTTTTTGAGGGGAAGGATCTCATATTATTTATGAGACCTCAGTTTAGTTCCTCAGAATCCTTCTTCTCTAGCTAAGATACAAAGTTGTTAAGGGTAGGTATATGCCCAGAAGAATTAAAAACATACGGTTGCACAAAAACTTGTGTATAAATGTTCATAGCACCTTCACCCATGATAGCCAAAAATCCAAACAACCCAAATGTCCATCAACTGATAAGTAAACAAAATGTGGTATATTTATGTAATGGAATATTATTCAGCTATAAAAAGGAATGAAGTACTGATGCATGCTACAACATGGATGAACCCTGAAAACATTATGCCAAGTGAAAGAAGCCAGCCACAAAGGACCGCATATTGTATGATGCCATTTTAATAAAATGTCCAGAATGCACAAACCCAGAGGCTGAAAGGAGGTTAGTAGAAGCCAGGGGATAAAAGGAAGGGAGAAAGGGAGTGACTGATAACAGGTATGGGGTTTCTTTGTGGGGTGATGAAAATGTTTTGGAAGTGGATAGCGGTGATGGTTCCATAACCTTGTACGTGTACTAACACTCACTGAATTATACATCTTAAAAGGGTAAATTTCATGGCATATGAATTATACCTTGATTTAGAAAAAGTACTTAAAGGGTAAAAAGAAAAAAAAGAGCCTGACTCTGTATCTCTCTATATTTAATATCTATATAGACTCTTTTTTTCTTTTTTTTTTTTGAGATAGGTTCTCATTCTGTCACCCAGGCTGGAGTGTAGTGGCGTGATCATAGCTCACTGCAGCCTTGAACTGCTGGGCTCAAGCAATCCTCCTGCCTCAGCCTCCCTAGCAGCTGGGACTACAGGTGTGTCCCACAATGCCTGGCTAATTTTCCTATTTTTTTGTAGAGATCAGGTCTTGCTCTTGCTTAAGCTAGTTTCAAACTCCTGGCATCATGTGATCCTCCCACCTTGACCTCCCAAAGCGTTGAGATTACAGGCGTGAGCCACCATGCCTGGCTAATATTTTTTATCTTTTATAGAGAAAGAATCTTGCTATGTTGCCCAGGCTGGTCTCAAACTACTGGCCCAAATGATTCTTCTGCCTCGATACAGACTGTTACGTCATATCCTACTTTGACCAGAGCTTGATTCTGGGTTTGGCTTTTGGTCAAGATTCTCTAATGCAGCCTTGCCACAGTGAGGATGTGTTAGGCCTAGAGAGATTATTTTGGGGGACAGAACTAGAATGGAGGGCTGATTTAGTAGTCCATAAATAAGACCAATTAGACACCTTCATAGGAAGGCATGAAAAGGGGACCCAGAACTCTCATTCAACTCTTTCCCAACAACACACACAGCCTCAACCCCACTCTCTGTCTTGGGATCATTAAGACTCACCTATCTTGCTCTTCAGCCCTGTCTCTGACAGCTGCTACAAGAAGGTCCACACTCCCAGGTCATCACATAGGCTCTGCACTTCCTTGATTTTGCCCTACCTCCCATCTTCCCGCTTGCCAGTATGTCTTCCAGAATTCATTCATCATTATCAGCAAAATCTCTTATGTTGTCAGAACCTTTTCTCTCTGTTCCCTTCACCTTCTTGCTGTAAGCAAGATGGGGCACTGTCTTGGGGATGCCAGCTTTGAAGGTCATGTGAGAGATGATACCATCACTACCTCCTCTGGTGGCCATCTTCACCAGACCCCCAAGTGACTTCCCATCATTTCCTGAAGATTCTAGTTCCTGGCCCACTGCCATCCTCTCCGTCACTACTTCTGAACTAATTCTTGGTGATTTTCATGTCCACACAGGTAAACTTTCCAATTCCCTGGCATCTCAGTTCCTTGATCTCCTCTTCTCCAAGGCTCTCATATCTCAACTATGGACCACCATAGTCATACCCTAGACCTTGCAATTCTCAGTATCGGCACCCACTTCTGTAATCTTAATTTTATTCATCTCTTTCCCTGACACCACCTCCTATCTTTCTAGCTTGCTCCTTCTGGGATTCAATGTCAATAATTCTTTAGCTCCATCAAGATCCTCAACCCATTGATCTCACCAACTTCCAACAATAGGAACTGATCAAATAAACCACCATCTATCCAGGAAAGTACATCACTTGCAATTATTGACTCTGGAGTCAGACAGCCTGGGCTCTCCCACTACTCTTGCCATGGACTATCTCTGTGACCTTTGGCAAACTAACCTTTTTAAGCTTCAATCTCCTAGGATTATTTGGGGGTTATTATGTAAGATCCTGCAAAGTAACTAGCATGGTGCCAGACCTATTTGGAATTCTCAATAAAGGAGAGTAGTTATTATGTGTAATAAACACTATATGTTTTGTTCAGCCTTGCAACTGTCTTTTTTCTTCCAGTAATAATGTCCCAATGTTACTTGAGGGACACCTTCTTTCCTGGTGCTGGAAAGGGCTAATCCCAACTCATGAACCTGGGGCGGGCCAGTCAGAGCATTCCAAGCCCTGACAATGGTGACTGATTCAAACCAAGCTGAGCCAATGGGCATCTACTCAGGGACTTTCTGTTAGAATAATTGGGACAGAGACGTCCTCTACTGGATGTGGGGCTGGGAGGACCTAAGCATGCAGGAAAGAGAGCCCATCTGAGAGCAGATGTGGAGGGGAGAGATAGAGGAATGCTGGGTGTAAGGGGGGAGTCTGAGTCCTTGGGTCCAGCCATACTTAAAGTCTATCTCTAGACCTTTTAGTTACATGGGCCAATAAAGTTCCCCAATAATGCTTGAGCCAGTTTGAGTCGGGCTTTTATCTCCCTCAGAGTTCTAAGTATTCCACTATTGTGCAGGTTGAGTATCCCTTATTTGAGATGATTGGGACCAGAAGTGTTTCAGATTTTGGATTTTTTTTTTTAGGATTTTGTAATGTTTACATTATATATACATATAATATTTGTAATATTTGCATATATTTACATTA